>OU015492.1:87640725-87865725 GCA_907164885.2 Dolomedes plantarius
TTCGATATGCTCGTCTGATTGTTGTGCTTTAAGAAGTTGTATAAGGACACTGTCCTGAATAATCATGCAACATGGGCTTCTACTAAGGGCATCAACGTGAGCCATTTTTGAACCTGTACGATGTTCGATTTCATAATCAAAGTCTTGAAGATATAATGCCCATCGAGCTATACGTGAGTTAAGTTCTTTTTTACTTAAGGTTTTCACAAATGCATTACAGTCAGTAACTATTTTAAAATGTGAACCAAGAACGTAGATACGGAATTTTTTAAGTGCTTCCACAATGGCGAGTACTTCAAGTTCGTAGCTGGTATATTTGCGTTCGTTGTCCGACGTCTTCTTGGACATGTAGTAGACGGGATGGAAACAATTATCTTCCTTGGATTTTTGTAGCAGGACTGCCCCCAAGCCATCAATTGATGCGTCAGTGTGAATTTCAATAGGACTGTTTTGGTTAAAAATACTTAAAACGGGCTGTTGGGAAAGGAGGTGTTTTAATTTTTGAAATGCGGCTTTCTGATCAGTCTGAAATTGAAATGGGGTGTCCTTACGAAGCAGATCACTAAGGGGTTTTGCTATGGTAGAATAAGAGGGAAGAAATTTACGAAAATCTCCAGTAAGACCTAAAAAACGTTGGACATCTTTTGTGTTTTTGGGATCAGGATAATTAAGAACGGCTTTAGTTTTGGAGGAGGAGGGGAACAGCTTTCCGTGCTCCACAATGTGGCCTAGAAATTCAATTTTGTTATACAGAAATTGGCACTTATTAAAATTTATTTCAAGTCCATAATCACGAGCTACAATTAAAACAGTGTTCAAACGTTCAAGAGCTTCAGACTCATTATTCGCTGGAATGATGAGATCATCCATGTATGGGAGTACAATACCTTTGGCAATAAGATCACGAAAAACGGCATTTATGAATCGCATGAAAACAGAAGGACAAGAGCTTAATCCAAATGGCATATATCGGAATTGAAATTGACCTGAATGCGTCACAAAACTGGTGTAAAGACGACTCTTTTCGTTTACGGGGACGTGAAAAAATCCATTACGCAAATCGAGTGTACTGAATATGTTGGCATTTTGGAGACGATCCAAAATATCGTCGATCAAAGGTAAAGGGTAATGATCCTTAACTAACTTACGATTTAATTGCCTATAATCTATGCAAACTCTCGGCTGACCGTTCTTTTTGCGAACGACAACGACTTGACTAGCGTAGGGGGAAGAACATGGCTCTATAATTCCATTTGTTAACCATTCGTCAATTTGAGCATCCACTATATCACGTTCTGCAAATGGTAAGCGTCGGGGTGTATGGAAAATTGGCTTATCGTCAGTAAGCGTTATATCAAGTTCGATGTTTGCAGTTTTCGTTTTGTTAGGTTTGTAGGCTAACAATTGCTGTTCAACGTCACTACGGGTTTGGCGAGAAATGTTAGGACCAATATCAAAAGGAGGAGGATCGGCTGAAATTGTCATTACAAAATCGTCATGAACTGCAGAATCATCAGGTTTTGAAATTTTGGAAAACATAGCACCGTCAGGTGTAATAGTTAAATTCGCCTGTTGGATTACATCGCAACCTAGTATGAGATCGAAAGTCATACAGTTATTTGGAACAACGGAGATGTTCACTGGAAAAATTTGATCATCTATTTTAATTTCGGAAGCAAAAGAACCAATGACTTGAGTTTTTGAAAAACCGAAACCAGTTAGCACTGTAGTGCTATTCGTCAACAGTGGTGATCTGAGTTTAATCCACGCGGAATGTTTAAGAAGCGTCGAATGACTGCCAGTATCCACTAATCCCGAAAATGTATTATCAAAAATAACAACCGTTTTGCATATATTAGTGGGAGAAGTAACAACATGCACCGTGTTGACACCGTCATGCGTCGCGGAGCTTTCAATTTGAGGAGTACGGCGGCAGTCCGCGGACTTATGTCCAAATAAATTACAAGAATGGCAGCGAAGGCCAAGAGAAAGACTAGGGCACGTCTTTGAGATATGCCCAATTGCATTACAATTAAAACAGCGTTGATGAGATTTTGCTGAGCTAGCAACAGTAAATTTTGAGTCACGTCTTTGGGGTGCAGTGTTTGGTTCCGTGCCGCGTCTTTGACCATCACCGGCACGTCGAAAATTCGAACCAATTGTGTTCTTTTGACTAACTACGGTTTCGTATGTTCGGAGTTTTTCTTTGAATTCGGTATAAGATTTTGCACCGTAAAGAATAATTTTCTCTGATGGGGTACCCTGTATTCCTTGTATAGTATACTGAATGACGGAACATTCATCAATAGTATTAGTAGTGCGGTTTGCAATTTCACGCATCGCTATAAAATACTGCATTAAACTTTCATTAGAACGCATGTGACGTCTTTCGAGTTGTCTATGAATTTCAATGGATGTGATTCTATCAGAAAATTCATTTATTAACGCGGTCTTAAATGAATCATACGAATTCAGATTTCTTTGTGAAAACAAAAAAGTTTTCGCATTTCCTGTAACGAGGCGTTTGGCAAAAACCAATTTTTGTTGATCACTGATAGCGGGAAATAAATTAAAGTTATCCTCTACATCGGCAAAAAAATTGTGAACGGAATATAAATTATTGCCTGTGAACTGGCGACAGGAGGTTGAAAGGTCTCGCAACAACAACCAGAAGTGAGAACTCATAGAGTTGGGAATCAAATCATTATTGTTTATCAAAACATCATTTCTGCTAGAAGAGGCGTCAAGCCACAGTTGTTTAGACTGGGTATCTGACTGAAACGCGGGAATGTTTTGTAAAGGGCTGGAAGTACTTTGACCTACATTTGAATCATTTGCGGTAGACTCAGAAGAAAGGATGATTTCGTTTTCAGCGTCGCATAAAAAACTCGTATCTAAAGAATTTTGAAATTTGGACAAATCGGATAGGGCATAAAGAATATTATCGCATAACTCAATTTTGTTAGTACATAAATTATCTAAATGTAATAAATTAGCAACAGAAATAAAATCGGCGAGTGAAAGATCCTTCATTAAGCATTCTTTATGTTTCGCGACATCGAATTCTGCGGGGAATGAGGAAAATTGACGCATTTTTTTTTCGCGATGAGCGGTCGAATTCGATATAACCGAGTACTTTATTTAATAATTTTACGTTTTGGGTTGTTCCATATGTGAGTGAGTTAGCAATTAGAGGGATATCGCCTAAGGTTAGGGCCATAATGAAAATTGAAACAAATTAATAACACAACTGAGGGGAAAAATTTTTAAACTTAAGAAATTCCGAAATTTTGAAACACAAACTAACGGGAAAACAAACAAAAAAAATGGGGCCTACCTCGCTTAAGGGAACAGTCCTTGTGGCTCGAAGGGTATCCAATGAGAATAGGATGAATAGTCCACGAAAGTCCAGTTTTTTTTATATAGGTGAATGTCACTATCCAAAATCACGTTATCCAATAGAATGGCACTATATCCAGTAGTGTAGGAATTGCACTAAGTTCTTGAAGATTACACAGTTCAGCAATGCAGCAATTATTTCGTTTCGATTTCAACGTCCGTGGCGAAAAGTTTGTAGATTCGTTGGTTTGTTACAGGTCTTCTAGTATAATTTTTAGTAGATCAAAATAAATATCCTTGGTGAGAGCAGCCGTCTGCTGCAATTGGCACGTCAGCCACAACTAAATTCAAAAACAAAAGTGTTCACAGCCGTCTGCTGGGATGATACTTCTTGTTTTAAACGGGAAACGGGTCTAGGGGGAACAATTCACGCAGGGAAAGCGAAAGAAAGGTCGAGCCCCCAAATGTGGGGGAAGCAACGACCACAGCAGCATTGGATATAAACATCCTTTATTAGTTAAATATTAAGAAATTAAAATAAACAGCTCGAGAGGGACGTCTTCCCATCTCGGAGTACAGCGATCGTCTGATAAGCCGGGAATACATCATGCGGGCGCACGCACTGACGTCACACAGACAGTAGCGCCGCGTAACGTTTGGAGATGGAGATGGGATATAATTTCCCATATATATATGTATCCTATATATAATAGCCGTTGTCTCTATATGACACTTCCGGGCTGTACTCATCTTTCAATTGAAGCCCTCAGTAAACAAACCGCCGGATAGGCTTAATTTCAATTTCAGATTTGGATCAGAATTTTTTCTTACCTAAAAACAAATATCTTCTCCATCAAATCACGTTTGTTCAGCCTATTTTTCTAGAAAACATTCAGAACTAAAAAAAATTGGATGTTTTTAGCTGTATATTTAACAGTTTTTAAAAATCTGTTTACTTTTGCGAAGAATTCTGAAAGTAAACAACAAACTTGAATGTGAATGAATCGCGTAGTGAACTGTAAAAAAAATTTTTAACTTTCATATAAATTTTTCATTATGACGTCATTTTTAGTATTATGACGTCAAAATGACTGGTTGGATGGCAGTCTACTACTCCAATCGCATGTAAAACTAAATAAATAAAAAAATAATGAAAGGGATTGCTTTTACAAGGTGTGGATTAAATGCAATACTTTAGATAATTCAGGATATTTTTTAACTTTCATATACTTTTTCCATTATGACGTCAAAATGGCGGGTTACCTACTAGTATATATATATATATATATATATATATATATATATATATATATATATATATATATATATATATATATATGTATATATATATATATATATATTAAACAACCGAATGAACATTACTTATTGTATTCCATCATAAGATCTTGTATAAAGATTTTTTTAGTAAAAAAAAATATTTTCTCTATTCTGCCATTACGACAAATAAGTACACGTATATATATATATATATATATATATATATATATATATATATATATATATATATATATATATATATATATATATATATATATATGTATATATATATATATATATGTATATATATATATATATATATATATATATATATATATATATACATATATATATATATATATATATATATATATGTATATATATATATATATATATATATATATATATATATATATATACATATATATATATATATATATATATATATATATATATATATATATATATACAGGGTGGTTATAATTAAAGTTTAAGTTTCAAAACGCTATAAAAAAAGAACCACTGATGAGAATGACGTCAAATTTGAACGGAATGTTATAGAAGAAGGCGGAAAGCGTATGGCAGAAGAAAAAATTTAGTTTCAAAAGTTAGCAACAGATGGCGCTGTAAGCGGCAGAAGATGTAAATTAAAATACCTGTCATGCGCACAACACATTTCAGTGTTATAAAACCGCCAGGTACACAGCTGTTCCTGATTTCGCGTCTGAGACGTTCGCCATGGGTGTCTCACTGCAGGGCCGCGTTCTGCTGGTAAAGCTGTATTACAAGAACGATGATTGTGCAAGAGTAGCTCTGCAAAAGTTCAGGACACTGAAGGGTATAAAAAATGTCGTTGGTCCAATGAGTGTCGTGGGTCTGAAGAAAATCATGCAAAAATTGGAAACGACAGGGTCGTTTGATGTGCAATCTGGTAGAGGGAGAAAACGAGTGCATTCGACGGTAGTTGAAGAAGTGGCCACAGCATTACAGGAAGGGTCAGCCGGTGGTGTGCAACCGTGCAATGCACGAGGAATTGCCCGAACATTGGACAGGCCTACGAGCACGATGTTGAAAATTGTACGAAACATCCTGCAATGCTATCCGTACAAAATTGGCCATGTGCAGGAGTTGCTTCCGTCTGACCTGCCAGCAAGGGAGACGTTTGCGTTGGAATTTCTTGGTCGCATGGAAGTGGATAATGAATGGCCGTGGAAAATTTTGTGGACAGATGAAGCCAATTTCCATCTGACAGGGTACGTCAATACCTAGAATTGTCGAATATGGGCAACAGAAAATCCACTGGCAACGCACCCCTTACCACTTCATCCTGAAAAGGTCATGGTGTGGTGCGGCTTTACGGCATCATTCATCCTACTATTTTTTCGAGCAGACGGGTTCTTCCGGTCCTGTTACCGCTACCGTCACTGGTCAGCGCTATGCGTCTCTTTTGCGCAACCACGTCATTCCAGCTCTGCAACAGCGTGGATGTGTGGATGAAATCATTTTTATGCAAGATGGCGCTCCTCCGCACATTGCACATCCCGTGAAGCAGCTGCTGAGGCGCCATTTCGGAAATGCTCGAATTATCAGCCGTCATTTCCCTACAGCCTGGCCGTCCCGATCACCTGATCTTACTCCGTGTGACTTCTGGCTGTGGGGTTATCTCAAAGATGTTGTGTTCCGTGCTCCAATTGCAAATTTAGCGGAATTAAAGGCACGCATTTCGCAACACATTCTGTACATCACACCGGAGACACTGCGATCCGTTGTGGAACATGCTGTTTGTCGCTTTCAACTTGTTGCACAGAACTGTGGACACCATATTGAACATATTTTGCGCCAGTCTCGTGACATTTCCGAACTTCTTTGATGAATGGTTCTTATGCGATATGTTTCCGCAAAACTCTTGAAACTGATTTGTCCCTTTCGATGTGATATGTACAGTCATGCAAATAAAATTTCTCAACAATTCTAATTTGTCAATGCGTTTTAATGTTTAACTTACACCTTAGCCGTTGTTTTACGAATCATTTCTCATTTCTCGTCGTGATTCTGCTAAAATTTGAAACTAAATTTTTTCTTCTGCCATACGCTTTCCGCCTTCTTCAATAACATGCTGTTCAAATTTGACATCATTCTCATCAGTGGTTTTTTTTATAGCGTTTTGAAACTTAAACTTTAATTATAATCACCCTGTATATATATATATATATATATATATATATATATATATGAGAGACGGTAAGTATAAGTTATTAGTAAACCTGTTTTAAAATCAGTTTTCATGGTGTAGTTTTTGGTTCATATCCATAGTTTCTGTTCTTATAAATTCAGAACATATGAAGTATTCCGTAACTTGATTTTTGAACTTTTTGTGCCTCTAAGTCAGCCGACTGCCGAATTGGTCAATACATCGGTCTTTGGATCCGGAGTCTGCAGGATTATATCTGGACTTATAGATATGAGAGATAATATATGGTCAGAATTGGCATTAAAGTGTATGATACGGTCTTTTTAAAACTTGTACTCCAAAAGATTACCGTGTTTTTTTTTACCCAACCAACTAATTTTTATAAAGGAATTAGAACTTTCTTATGCAATCTGCAATTTGATTTATTTGTGAGTGCGTCGTAGAGTTTGGTATGATGGCGGCAATCTTTATGCCTACCTGATTTTTCTAGTAAAGTGAAAGAAGCGAAATCATTAGCAAACTTTTTATACCATATTTTGAGTGTCTGATAGAGACATTTGTACTTTACAATAATGCGTAAATTAAATGCATGTGAACAATATAAATATTATATAGAGGGTTTTTCGAAACTTTTATATGACTAAAAAGGGTTCTATATTCACAGAGATAAATTTAAAGTGGGAAATTGTTTTATTTTTATTTTTTTATTAAGGCAAGCGTTTAAACTGAATGTCTCTATTGTAGTACTTCTTTTAACTCAAGCAATTTTAACCAGAAATGTCGTGAATAATTTTAATTTTTATCTGGATAACTTCAATGCTGATAAAATGCATAAATCGATTCCTACTTTAATGCGTAAATCATATATTTCCTGTGTTTCTGTAAAAAAAATGTATATATTGGTGTTTCTGAGAATTGCTCAATTTTTATGTCTTATTTTAGAAGATTTATGGGAAAGAAATAATATATGCCTAACACAGCCACGTTTGTTACTTCTCTAACAATCATACTTCTATAGCTGAAGAGATCACAATTGAATTATGAATTTCGAAACAAGGTCTATGATATTAAATATTCAATGCTACAACTTTTTCTAGACTAAAGGAGTGTAAAAAATGTGTGTATGCATTTTGTTTTGTTTTGTATTCCTTAGCACCCATCAGTGGGGAGGAATACAAAAACACCGTCTTTTAACGCAATGAGATGTTTTACGGATTCTTGGAATCGCTTAACCCTTACGTAGCAGCACAAGCTTATGTACTTCAAGTCAGCATTTGTCATTTAAAAAATACGAGCATGTATCAAAGTCGTATTCACGCGGTATCAGAAATAAATTTGGACAAGAATATTTAAGGAGAGGTCACAGATGAAGCATTCTACATGAGCACACTTTTCTGTCGTTTTTAGCTTCTCTTTATGAATAGTGTTAAAGTAATCCCGCGTTTATTGCGAACATGAAAGTACGAAAAGAAGAGAAAGAAGAAACTCCACGTGTAGGTGAATACGTTACGTTATCGACCGGGTTTACCTTAGGCGACAAGTTGTGTTTGCGCTCTTTTTTAAGTTATAAGCATGCACTTCACGTTTCATAAATTTCTTTCTGAAGAAAATTTTTCTATTTCAAACATTGTTTGAGACTGAAAAATGAAGACGAAAAAGGGAATATTAAGATGTGTTACTATTGCCACAATTAAGAGTATTTTTCGACTTTTGCGACCACGGAATGTGTGGCAGGAGTTTCATTTTGTTGTATATGCTAAATGGTATATTAATTATTCTGGCGGATATGTTAAAATATGTTTACAGTAGCTGGGTTATTAATCTTCTATTTTCTGGTCAATTGTACCGATTTTTGTACCTTACTCTCTCTTCTTCTAAAAATATTCTCCGATTTGCAAGATGTAACACTCACACTCATATTTAAGGAATTTAATATATATTCATTGAATACATTCCTTTCATTTGATGCTTTTAATTTTTAGTTGAAAAAAGTAGCAAAGAGTAGTAGTAAATAGTAGTAAAGAGATATAGTACAAAGTAGTAAAAATTAATTGCTGTAAAAGTAGTTTAAAAAAATGAACAATTATTCTATTCGTAAAAGAAACTTTTTACTCGGGCAATCTCGCCGGAATGATTATGCGCGGAATGACCTTATGCTCTTAGCTTAAATCTGTGCTTAGACTAAATCTTTAAAAGCACATCTTCCCCAAAACAAAGGATTTCTGCTAAATCTCATCCCGAAGCCTTACCCCAATAATATATCAAAATTTAATGTATTTAATCTGTCTTCATAACTTTAAGTCCTAATTTACTCTCAGTGTATATGGCGCTATGAATAAGAAACATAAAACTAAGAATACAGAAAACAAGAATTGCATAAAAGGACAGAGATTTAAAAGTAAATAGTATGGAGAAAATAAAACTGTACCGTTTATGATGGAACAGTGAGGAATGTATTAACATTACATTCTTTACTTACGTGATTATTTGCTTTTAAAAAAAAATAATCACACATTGTACATTCTTTTTGATTCTCGTATTCTAAAAGGTTACCGCATTGTTTTTATATAACCAACTAATTTTTGAAAAGAATTAGAGCTTTCTTATGCAATCTGCAATTCGATTTATTTGTGAGCACGTCGTAGAGTTTGATATGATGCCAGCCATTTTTCTCCCTACTCGTGTTTTCTCAATGATCTAGTAAAGTGAAGGAAGCGAAATTATTAGAAAACTTGGCTATCATAAATATATACATTGTATTCATAAACTTTAATAAAAGCCCAATCTATATATATAAAACAGTTCTGTAACTGACTGACTGACTGCATGCCTGACATATAAAGCATAGACCAAACTGCTGGACCTAATGGGATGAAATTTTGCATGGCGATTCTTCTTATAGTGTAGAGTTGCACTATTGAAAGATTTTTGTAAAATTCTTATATTTTTTTAAATGAAATTTTTAAGTTGTTTTAGTAACTTTTTTTTAGTTTGCATTTTAAATAATATCTTGAGGGTTATGAAATTTATATGACAGAAAGATCATAAAATTTCCTTTAAAATGAAATTTTTTTCGAATCTTTACCTCCATTTTCTGATTTTGGGGGAATTTTTAAATATTAATTTTTAGAATTTATTTTAAGTGCTGATCACGTGGTTTCTTTTATTTCTGTGATACTTTAAACTAATTTTTCATGCATAACAACGAAATAGGCAAAACAAAATTGCCTATTTCGTTGCCTAATTTCTTGCTAATGCGGCAGATGATTGGACATTATCCAAAAAAATATTAAAATACAGTATAAGATATGTTCCTGAAACTGTACTTTATTAACTGTACTATACTCTTCAGTATGTTCTATTAGGTTTAATTTGAATATTTTCTGCTACATTATTTTGTCTAAAAAATATCCGTTACGATTTTTTTACACCAATTGCATACATTGATCGTTGTATTTGTCACACACACACACACACACACATATATATATATATATCGGGTGGTTATAATATCGGGTGGTTATAATATTCCCCTATAAACGGCCTCCTACTGCGCAAACGGGTGGACGAAATGAAACGAAATTTTGTATATGGGCTATACACGAGATGCGTTCACGGAATTTCCAAAAAAAAAATTAGTTCCAAAAAATTAGTTCCAATCCACCAGAGGGAGCCCTTTCAGGAAAAACATGAAATTTAACACAATAAACGACCAAAACGGAATACATAAACAATTTGAACATTTATTCAACAGTTTTTGATCACCTTCTCATCGAACCACATTAAATAAAGGTAAGGAAATAAATAACAGTATGCCTTTGGTGTTTGAGAAAAAAGACAGTTGAGTTTGCAGAAACAGGTACAGATTATGACGAAATGAGCAGTTGTCAATCGTGTTCAGGACGATGTAAGGAAAGGTGCTCAATCTGACCACCGTCAGTCACCTGCCAAGTTTGAAGGCGATGGACAGTGTGTTCAGCAGCAGATCGTAACGGATCAGTTGTAATGCTTTGCACATGAAGCGTGATGTAAGGAAAACATTAACCTTTCCTTACATTGTGCGGGACACGATTAACAACTAGCTCCTCTTGTGACATTACGTCATAATCTGTACCTGTTTCTGCAAACTCAACTGTTTTTTTTCTTCTCAAACAGCAAAGGTGTACTGTTATTTATTTCCTTACCTTTATTTAATGTGGTTCGATGACAAAGTGATCAGAAACTAGTCAATAAATGTTAATATTGTTTCTGTATTCCGTTTTGGTCGTTTATTGTGTTAAATTTCATGTTTTTCCGGAAAAGGCGCCCTGAGGTGGACATTTTGGAACTATTTTTTTTTTCTAAATTCCGTGAGCGCATCTCGTGTATAGCCCATATACAAAATTTTGTTGCATTCCGTTCACCCGTTTGCGCGGTAGGATGCCGTTTATAGGAGATGTTTAATTAAAACCACCAGGTATATATACATATATATATTTATATATTGGCATTAATTGCATATATTGACCGTTGTATTTAATTTGAATGTACTCCGTAGCGAAGTACGTGAATTCAGCTAGTATTAGATAAATCGTTTCATCTCCGATATTAGAAAGTTCCATTTAAAGTAAAATTAAGGTAATTTTTGTAATATAACTGCTTTGGGATTTTTTTTGCTTGTCTCAGATACAAACATCAAGCAGCTGACTAGATGCTTAAATGCTAGAATATGATCTGTATCGAAAAGTGAAGACGTAAACAAAACAAAGACAATCATTAGATTTTATGCTGAGATTTTTATTCGTTTTTTTTTTGGGGGGGGGGCTAATCTCCCTGGGGGATGACGAAATTACACCCCAGTCCGGTGTACAGATGAATACAAGACATAGAAACAGACAAATGACACAATCACAGAAGAATTTTATTCACAAACGATGACACCGGCGATGGACGATGGGTTGCAGCTCCCCTTTCTAGACGGGGCTCCATTTGCAGGCGGAGGACTGACCGGTTCCCCAGAATACAGCCAAGTCTTATGCGGGAATCGAACCCGCACCCCCGGCGGTGCAGGCTGATGCCTTATCCACTTAGCCACTGGGCGACTTTATTCGTTTCTATATGTTTGAAGAGTAATGTGACGAATGAATAGAAGTACGTTTAAGGACTGTCACGTTCTATTTTAAACGTTGCTGTTGCTGTTCCTAATGCCCCCTGCCCGGAAGTTTGAGACCAGGTCCATATAGGCTTAGGGATGAGTAGTGCTCCGATTTATAATAGCACCAAAAGGGTCGAATTAAGACATGGCTAGGTGCCACCCCAATTTTGACAGAGTCTATCCCCAGGAGCGACATCTGGAGGGATCGTACCTTCCTCACCCATGACCTAAAAACCTAGAAGGACTTTCCGGTCAACGGATTTTACTTGTCCATATCCGGCCTAGACACGAAATTTTTAACATACTTGGAGGATACCCTAAAATCATGTGGTAATAAATGTTTTCATACAGACACGTTTACTCATATATTTTATCGAGATATAATAGTTGTAGGTCATACATAATAGTGACAAACACGCCGACATATAGGGTATTTGATTCATTCAATATAAACAAATTGCTTGTTTAAAACGGTATTTAATTGAAACTGTAACAAACGTTAACACTCACATTTCGCTTATCCTTCGTTACTTTCTTCCGATTACAGCCTCCGCTACGTTTTACGACTTGGCTAATTTATGTTTTCTCCGAACGTTCTAGTTAACCGTCCGAAAGTGAACATGAAGAATGAGGGTTCTTGCCCCCTCATGCGTCAAAGAAAATCGATTTCCGATTCTTCGCTGTTTTAATGATAGGGTCCCCTTTTTCCAAAACACTCGATACAGGTTTTGTACTTTTTAAAGAACATCGAGTGAGTGGGAAGTATGTGAAAAATTAAATTTGGAAGAAGCTGTAATAATAGTTCACATAAATCATTTCTTTGTTAATGACGCTGAAATGAGTGATTTAGTGTTGGAACACCTGGTATTTTTGTCAAAGCTTGTGAGGTGCATACTAATAAATTTTGATTCCTAACGTATTTTTCAGGGAGCTAAATTGGGTATTCTGAGTGACAACAAGATGATGCATGAAACGAAGAAAGTTTGTACTTGTCTCATACGCGGCTAATTGGTATTAAGCGGTTAATTGTTCGTTAGATACAAAACTTTTCCTCAGTAACCTACATTTTTTCCCATGTTTTTATTAACTTACTTTCTTGTTTGTGTATGTGTTTGTTTATCCAGTACAAATCTTGCAATCGATTTTTAACTAACTTCCCGACTAGCTAGACATTTGAAACTTTTAGAATAGCCCAGAACGCGATGACAATGCATTTTTTAAATACTTTTAGCCATCTTTAAGCAGATTTTTACCATGTTTTTATTATTTTCAGTTAATTTTGTTTTGTAAACTGGTGCAGCGATCTATCGGCCGGCACAGAAGCGAAAAGTTAAACGCAAGTGAACTTCCAATTAACTTCATTTTCTCTCAAGTTGATGGATAATTCATCAAAAAAAAATTTTTAAGTATTTATTAATACATAGAATTGTCAAGTTTATATGATTCAACAGAAACTTTAAAAACATGGAATATAAAAAGTTCTTTTTATCGTGTAATTATTTTATTTACTGAAGTTTTGTATGTTGTTAATGCTTCTGGACATTGTTTTATTTTGCCGCCCACATCGTATATTGGTTATTGTCGTGAGCTTCCACGCAGTGGCCTTGGGTTGATATCCCGTGTAAGGCTTCATAGTTAATGTGCTGTCCCCTCATAGCCAGCAATGCTGGCTCACCTAAATGGAGATCCCATAATTAAGTACCCAGGAAGACATCGAGGTGAATAACGAAAGATGAGTGTATCACCACAAGTTCCTCCACATTAAAAAATAATCGTTTTATATTTATTTGTAATAATCATCCTACGCTTGGATACACTTGGGTGTTTGGCGTCGTTCGAGCTGGGCTCTCAGCAGTCGGTTTCAATCAAGTAACACCTATGTTGCGAATAATGTCCATGACGATCTCAACCAATGAGTAACATTTTAGTTCTGTGTTTCAGATAATGATTTATTTTATTATAGTAATCTTTTAGCCTTTTCTAAACACAATTAGAAAAGATATGTCTAAAGGAATATTTTAATAGATACTTTGCAACACGAAATACACAATGCAGACATGCAATTAGTTACTAAGATTTTTTTAAGGACATGGAGTGTATCATTAAGATCGAATTTCTACAGAAATTACTACATGAGGGAAGTTAATTATTTGTAAGATTAAGGATAGTAGCAGTTAACTATTTTTCAACAAAGGAAAAAAATGTCGTATTCAATAGTAAAGCGTAGAAACGTAACTGCAAAGTGTTTATAATGTCATCCAACACAAAAAATAAGTATTAACATCTGGGCGTGTGTATCCTCATGCCCCCCATTTCCCCAGTCGCGAGGGAGTACAATGATCATTCTAAAGGATCGTGGAATTCTATGGATTTAGACAGACGGCATAAATCTCTAAAAAGATATCCTGTCACAAACAGCCCAATTGTAAATTGTAAAATTATGCAACACCACTTCATTAATTACCCACAGAATGTACTGCCCTTAATTAAATTTTTAAAAAAAACTAAGGTCCAAAAATTTATTTTATAACAATGAAATATTTAGTAGAATGAAAATTATTTTTAAATTACCTTTGTCACTGAATCTTGCTCAATTCCTAATATTGTTATAACATTATTACAGAGAAAATGCCTCGCCTCGCTCACCCGTGCTCGAGGATTCTGTTGAAGTGCTTAATAAAGTTAGGATTACGACGGCTACCATCAGCGGCAAACATTTATTCAGCTCTTGCTACCTGAGATCGAGTGTTTACGTTGGGATTCCATTGTTAGTGAAAGGCGAAAGATTCCGCGACTAGTGAATAATTCACGAATGGGGGAAGAGATCATCGATCTTCAGCTTTTTTCCTTTTAAACACTGGCAATCATTATCTATACCTCTTCAGACACTATCTTTCTCTCTCTCCATAAATTTATGTATAAATATACAAACATACATGCATATATATATATATATATATATATATATATATATATATATATATATATATATATATATATATATATATATATGTATGTATATATATATATATGTATATATATATATATATTTATCTATATATATATATATATAAAACATTAAATTGTTATATTATTTCATATTTGTATTACTTTATCACTATGTAACTGCACGCATGTTAGGAGTCATTGAATTGGATGCCAGTATCCCGACTAAAATATCTCTCTCCATACCATTTCTTCTGTTGTTGTTGCCCCCTGGACGAAACATCCGAGACCAGGTTCCCAGAGAGCTACGGTTTTTAATGCACCACAAAATTCTGAGTCTGACTTAACCAGGTGCCGTCGCAATTTTGACCGAGCACTCCCAAAGGTGACATTTGGTGTGTTCGTACCCTACTCCCACTCTTATATCATATAGAAGGACTTTCCGACCAGACGGATTTAACGTGCCCTATCTGGGATAAACGCGTAGGCATTCAATGACTCGTGTTCGGATTAGAACTAAGCTCCCTCCAACCGAAGTCCGACGCTCTTCCACTAGGCTGCCTTGGGCCCTCGACTTCCTTTCAATGATCGGATTTCAGTCATTTCGTATAAATCCGTATAATGTATGTTTAAAGAAATCTTTATTTACCTGTACAGATAAAATTATTTTAAACAAAAAGCACTTATTTTAAGAATGGATATCTATGGTTTGGTTCGCTACGGTCAACTTTTGCTACACGAAGGTTAATAAAACCTGGACCTACGGATTAAATCCGATTCCGAACGGCTAGAAACATCCATACCAAGTGTGGGATTCGAACCTACAGACTTTGGTACCGAATTCCAGCACCCTAGCTATTCGGCCATCGTCCGTTTGTCGTGCAACCGGATATCTGTGAAATATATATTTATATGAATGTAATCTCTGTTAATGTACGTTTCTGTATTTCGTAATTTAAGTCTTTTTCCAGCAAAGAATGCAGTAAAGATATGCTAGCTTAACTCCTACCCTGTGACATTATTTATTAAGTTTATAAACTTAGCATACATATTTAAAATTAACAATTATTTCTATACAGCGGATTATAGATTGAGATTTCCTTTTGATCTCTCCAAATTTTTGAAAAGGACCTGTAATTTGAAAGAAAATTAAGAAAAACAGATTTTAGAATAAAGTATCTTTAACCGGCTCTTTAATACCTACGTGAACATTCATATTCTTTTTATGCCGTGTAATTAAGTAGTTCATACTCACAAATCTTAAGGAAATCAATTTTAGGATATCTGACTATCGTCATTACGATCGAAAAGCACAGGAAGAACTCAAATGAGGAATTAAAATGTCCCTGGCATGTATAATAATTTCAAGTACACGTAATTGCAATCCGCATAAATTCTTATTATGCCTTGAATATATGCCAGGTCTGCATTCTTGAAAGTAATGCGATGCGCTCAGGTAAACTGAAAGGCATTTTCCGAATGTTTGGGCTTCTCGCAAAGCAGTTCCTAATATTACGCTGATGTTGTGTAATTGGGAGATGGGCAAAATAAACTTGAAAGTATACCCGTTTCTCCATTCCTCACTATTTGAAATATATGAAGTTGAAGTTTCGCCTTTAATAAAATGCGCGCATTATGCTGATATCTTTAGGATAAAATGTTCCAATGAAGGAGTTTGTAGTCTTTCAATTAGAAAGGATTTTCAAATATAGTTGATTATTCATTTAAATATTAAAGTACCTTAAATAAGATTCTTAGCTTTTCAAAATAAAACACGAGATACGGAGAAATTTAGCTATGTATTTATTTTGCTCTAGGGAGGTATTGATTTCGTTTTTATGTTGGGTCCTAAGAAAAAAACAAAGATTATATATATTTGCAAAGGACTCAATAATGCAAAGGACTTCAATGTCACCACTCAAAAAAATATCATTGCTGTAACTAAAGTCTTTGTTGGTTGTGATATTTCAATGAACAATATTAGTTATAAACAAATAAAAAATGTTAAAAATTCTATTAGACAGGAGGAAAGATTTTTAAACAACAAGCAATCTTAAGTAATATACAAAGACCCAGATGTGAACATGAAGACCGTCTCTATCAAATGAATTTCATCTTTTAAATATTTCTTGGAGGGGGAAGTCAAATAAAGAGCGACACACCATAAAATGCAACCAACAAGGTTCAAAATTTTGCTTAGAGCATTTGCAGTTTAGTGTGTAGTATATCAAGACAGCGGATAGTCCATCAACAATAAAAAACAAAAAAACAATTATATATTTTGGAAACCACAAATCAACGCAAATAGAAAATCCTTTTACGGCATTGTCTTATTTTAAATTTGTGCATTATTCCGTAGTGTATAAATTAAAAACTACAAAATATTCACGGACGAAAGTTCTAGTGCGATAAACTTTTAATTGGTGCTATTTCATCTCATGGCAATAAAATACGGACGTAGAGCTAGTTTGCTGGTATACTGGTTAGCCCATCATCAGAAGTGTAGATTTTCTATAGTTTAAAAGCCTTTTGCTTATTCGATGCATTTATATTGTAAAATAAATAAATGAATAGTTTTATAGAGTCCGGTGTAGGCTTAATTGAGAAGATAGAAACATGGTCTGTCCGAACGTTGAAGCCTGTGCATTAAGCAGGAAATTTGATCAATGATACCAAATTTGTTTTAATAAAGAACAAAGAAGTAAAAATTTTAGAATGAGTGAACAGTGACTGTGATATTTTTTTCTAATAGTAAGAATCCCTTTGAATTCCATCATCTGGCTCTATATTTTGAAGCCTGTTAGAATTAGTTCCTTTGAAGCTATTTATGTGACTAATATCGGGAAGAACTTGTACATGTTTATAGTTGTACATGTTTATAGTAATTATGAATTTACTGCAAGTTATTCCTTTCAATATAATTAATAATAATAATTGTAGGAGACGCCTGGTGTCGTAGTGGTTAAAAGTTTCAAGCTGCCACACCACAGGGGCAGGATTCGACCCTGCGACTGGGCAAAGTCGACTCAATGAAAACA
This sequence comes from Dolomedes plantarius, assembly GCA_907164885.2. Lineage (NCBI taxonomy): Eukaryota > Metazoa > Arthropoda > Arachnida > Araneae > Dolomedidae > Dolomedes > Dolomedes plantarius. Next base: position 87,658,652 of record OU015492.1, read on the forward strand.
ATAACTGGTCAACATAAAAATGAAACAAGAGCAGGTTTAGTGTAACGTAGCAAATTCTTCACAATATGGTTAATTCCTCTCCGTGCTCTACGTTTGCACAGATTTTTTGTATTTCATTGAAGTTAATATTTTTCATCCGCCTTCAATTTTAACTATTCTTGATATTTTAAATACAAAAATTTTCACAGGTGTTTATTCGGGATTTTTGTATTATTTAAAACTTCAATTAACTGCTCGAGTTTCTAAAATTCTTAATAAATAAAATTTCTTAAGGCATCAATGAATTATTTTCAAAATCTTTGGGATGCTGACTAGATTTACTTTTTGAAATAAATTAGTTAATTTAAATTGCAGAAATTCTTTTAAAATTAAATTGTGGGGAAAATCTTATGCGAATTCAGTTCTTAATATGATTTTCTTCACTTTTTATTAATCTATATATACAGTATGCCCAATAAAGTCCCTTCCCACCCTCTTAACTTCGGAACGGCTGCTGCTATATTCATAAGAGATGTGTCTAGGTATAGTAAAGTAGCCATGCGCTACTGAATAAAACCACCTACCGCGCCACCTAGTGGAAAACAGCGGAGTTAGCATTCCTATCTCGAAAATGGAATGAGATAGAGGAAAAAAGTGATTCACAAAGTTGTAGAACATTATCGATTTAGTAAGAAAAGACACCTTGTGGACATTAATGCGAAGAATAGAATGGTTAAAAAGCGCATTTGTTTTTTCATGATTTCCTACACTGTGACGTCACGAAACTTGAACGGAAGGAGAAATGATTATCTTTCGGGCAAAACACGACACCGCAATGACGGTGAGAAGTTTGAACATCTCAAATAAAGGTATATTGTTAAAACTAGTTGCTTTTTTCTTTCTCAGATCGTTTTGTCACGTCACAATGTAGGAAATCACGAAAAAACAAATGCACGTTTTAACCGTTCTATTTTTTGCGTTAATGTCCCCAAGGTATCTATTTGTACTAAATCGATGATTTTCTACAACTTCGTAAATCACTTTTTTCCCCTATCTCGTTCCGTTTTCGAGATATGATTGCTAACTCCGCAGTTTTCCACCAGGTGGCGCGGTAGGTGGTTTTATTCAGTAGCGCATCGCTACTTTACTATACCTAGACACCACTTTTATGAATATAGCAGCAGCCGTTCCGAAGTTAAGAGGGTGGGAAGGGACTTTAGTGGGCATATTGTATAAAACAGTTCCGTAACTGACAATCGCCATGCAGTGTTCCGTAACTGCATGGCGATTCTTCTTATAGTGTAGGGGTGCACTAAGAAAGATTTTTGAAAAATTCTTCTTAGATTTTTTTAAATTACATTTTTAATCCGTTTTTGTAACATCCTTTTAAATTTGCATTTAAAATAATAATCTGAGGGTTATAAAATTTATATCACAAGAAAGATCATAAAAATTCCGTTAAGATGAAATCTTTTTCGAATCTTTACCTTCATTTTCTGATTTCTGGTGAATTTTTAAAGATTAATTTTATGAATTTAATTTATTAAATGCTGATCACGTGTTTTTTTCTTTTTGTGATACTTAAAACTAATTTTGCGTCACGTGCATAACAACGAAGTAGATTGACAAAAAAAATATACATATATATTTTCCTTTCTAATGCAGCAGACGATTGGACACTATGCAAAAAAATATTAAAATACAGTAAAAGATATGTTCCTCAAATTGTACAATATTAATTGTACTATATTCTTTAGTATGTTCTATTAGATTTAATTTGAATATTTTCTTCTACATTATCTTGTCTAAAAAATATCCGTTACGTTTTTTTTATAAATATATTTTTCTGTTTTTTTTTACACCAATTGCATACATTAATCGTTGTATTTATTATAACTATATATATATATATATATATATATATATATATATTGGCATTAATCGCATACATTGACCGTTGTATTTAATTTGAATATATTCCGTAGCGAAGTACGGGCATTTAGCTGGTCTATATATATAAAACAGTTCCGTAACTGACTGACTCAATGACATACGGCGCACAGACCAAACCGCTGGACCTAGAGGGCTGAAATTTTATATGGCGATTCTTCTTATGGTGTAGGGGTGCACTAAGAAAGATTTTTGAAAAATTCTTCTTAGATTTTTTAAATTAAATTTTTAAGCTGTTTTTGCAACTTTTTTTAAGTTTGCATTTAAAATAATAATTTGAGGGTTATAAAATTTATATCACGAGACAGATAATTTTTATTAAATGAAATCTTTTTCGAATCTTTACCTCCATTTCCTGAATATGGGTAAATTTGTAAAGATTAATTTTTAGAATTTAATTTATTAAATGCTAATCACGTGGTTTCTTGTCTTTTTGTGACACTTTAAATTAATTTTGCGTCACGTGCATAACAACGAAATAAATTGACCAAAAAATATTAAAATACAGTAAAACATAAAATTTTACCACTAGACTATTTGAGATGGAAGTTTTTAAAGAATTTAATTCATATTAGTATGTTTTATGGATATTGTATGAGCCAAATGTCATACTTAAAAAAGTCACCTTTTCAAATTTGGAGGGAAGGCGACGAAGAGGAAGACCCCAACCAGATGGTTGGATGAAGTAGAAAAGGACCTAAGAACAATTGGAGTGAACCGATGGAGGGCCATTGCACGGCATCGAGCTAGGTGGGGAAAAATTGGCGAGATAGCCTTGGCCTGTAACAGGCTGTATTGCTAGCGAAGAAGAAGAAGAAATGTCATACGTGGAACATCGACCATACGATGTGCGAAAGTAAAAAACTGTAACTGAATTTTTTGTAAAGCATTTTGATAACACGTTTATTCTCTGTAGCTTATATATCAAGTAGAAATATGCGATAAGACTAAAATCAATTATATAATGAATACACACATTCAAAGTTTACAGAACAACGCTTTTTCAGATGCAGCAAGCAATTACAAACAAATTCTAATATTTTTAAGTTTACGATGCCAACAATAAATAAAAACTATGATACCTATATTTGTATTCTTTCAAAGGCGCTCAAGGGCGCGTTCGGTGATTGCCAACATAGCCATTGGCGTCAACAGATATTAAACATACAAATTAATTGCATACATTGGCCGTTGTATTTAATTTGAATATTTTCTTCTACATTATATTATCTATAAAAATGTACGTTAAGGAATTTTTATAAATCTATTTTTTTGTTTATTTTTTGGCATTAATTGCATACATTGACTCCTGTATTTAATTTGAATGTACTATGTAGCGAAGCACGGGTATTCAGCTAGTAATACAAATATATTTTCTTCTCAAAATAACACTTTTATAAAGGATTTTTAAAAGGATGACACGAAATACTTTAGCCATCAATAGAATCTATTATCAGAATATTTGCATAACACTTTTGCTTCTGAAGACGTTTAGCATCGTGAAGTTTACCCCCAGGATGTTTCAAACTTATTAATTAGATAAATATCTAAGCAATAAATATCAAGAATAATGCCAGATTTGATTTATACTGTTAATAAGATCTTCATTAAAACCAATTAGTCTTATGCAATTAACGATGAATGTAACATTAATCTTACATGTTATATTAATTTTGGCTTCACATATTGGTTCAGTAGTGATTAAGCTGCCATTTTAATTAAGAAATGCATTTTTACCAATTTGTTCTGAACAAAAACGCTGACTGCTAGAAATAAATCGCTTGCTCATGAAGTGCTCATTTTGATTTGATAAAACTAGTTACAATATCATGATTTTCAAACACGATAAATGAGTTATGACGTCATCAGCTTTAGTTCTGCGGGATCAAGCGCCTGTTCACACAGGAGTCCAGTAGCGGAAGCGTAAAAGGAAAGATGACGCTGAGAAAGAAATAAACCAATCATAGGCATTAAAAATTCGTTGTTAATCGTTTGGAGGTTTGTCATTGGTTAAATATAACTCAATACTTTAACGCTACGCAACGGACTCCTATGTGAACAGGCCCTTACTCTCTCACCGCCTTTTAATGTTAATTTTTTCCAGATTCAGATACAGTTACAGTTTCAAGTAAAGTAATGTATCTGTTATGTTTCTTAATTATAACATACTTTCATGAAATGTCACAGAAGGGCACGAAGGGCAGAAAACTGATTTCATATATTTTACAAGTGAAGCTCTCGTATGAATTTCGTATGAATTTCTGTAATCTCTGAATTTAACAACAAATATTTTTCTCTTCGTTTTTGTCCGAGTTGAGATGTTACATGTTGCGTGACTTATAAAACTTATCAAATATGAATATGCTTAAATAAACTCACTTTAAAACAATATGTAATTTTGAAAGTTTCAAATATCTTGCTTAATTTAAAGTGTTACTTTTATTTTTCGGTTTCCGTGTATTAAAGATATTTGAAAATTAAAAATTTGTTTATGTTACATATGTATTTTTATTACTGAAATATTTAATGAAATTAATTGAATTTTTATCTAATTATAAATGTTCTAATAAGATGTTAGAATGTTTTACGTTTACTCGTACTGATATGCCTATCTGTTTGCGTAAGACTAATTAAAAAGGCGGAAAAAGTCTGTACATATTTGGAAAGAAAAATTAATATTTCACTGAAAAATAACTTTGATTTGAGACGTAATAAATTATGTCTGAAAGAGCCGAGAAATTAAAAAAGGCATATTTCATTTCAAAGTATCTGCTATAAAATACCTTAAAATGAATCTTTTAATAAACCTACAGAGGAAGGGATTTTGCCATTTAATTTGAAATATCTCAGTAAAGAAAATGGTGTTAAGAAAAAAATACGTAATTCGGAGTGTTATAGTTATGGCTTTATAAATATGGTTACTCTACCTTCCCGTATCCGGATTCCATGAAAATATGCCAGAGCTATGCTAATGTCTGCAATATGAATAGACGTGATATGGGTGTAGATGGCATACATAATAACTGATGTTGCTGTCTTCTTTAGAATTCTATTATACATATCATACATATATGGGATTTTATTAATATCGCGTTTGTTGTTGTTGTCGTGTTCAAGAATAGTGCATAAGAAAAAAGAAACAAGAAGAAACAAGAAGAAGAAACGAGTAGAAACAAGAAAAAGAAGAAACAAGAAGAAGAAACAAGAAAAAAGAAGAAACAATAAGAAGAAACAAGAAAAAAGAATTCACTATCCACAGAAAAGGGGTGCCATTGCCTCGAAAGATTTTGAACCTCTACCTGTTGGTCCGCGGAAGGTATTTTATTTCCCTTCTACCACCCAATGGAAATTCCAGAGGAGGTATTCCCCGATCCACCACCTGGGTACGTGCCCTCTAGGGGTTACAGGTTTCACAAGGTTCTACAAGAGGGAATATCTCTTGTAGTGTTTTTATTTAAATTACGAGACTGAATATTGTCATGATTAAAATTCTACTTCAATCTGAAATGTTAAACATGTAGATACATTCTGATACTTTCCTATGGGGTATTACGGTTACGGTAGACGAAACCTAAAAAGGTTCGTGTTAAGTGAATGTGCTGAGATTTTTGTCTGTCGTATTTATATTTTTAAGGATGTACTCAACAGAAATTTCTATGTATTTGCATTATAAGAGTGTGAAATGCGAAGGATTTCTTGGTGTAGTTAGGATACATTATTCATTTTCAACATTTGAAAATTGTATTTATTTTTATTAGTTATTCATATTTACCAATTTTCAGGTTTCATTGATGACTCAAGTATAAAAGTCCAAAAAATAAATATTTTATCAAAAATTATTAAAAGTAAATGTGCGCACAGAAAACTGAAATAAGTAATATTGCACTACTTTTACGTTTTAGCTCCAGAAAGCATAAATAAAATTACTAGTTCAAAGTGGCATGTTCCAAAACGTAAACAAAGCTGTAAACAACGGAAATTTATTTTCAACATTTCAAATTTCTGCCGGGCATAAACGAAATTAAAGAAGCATAACATTAAAGAATTACGTGGGTCGTATCTTGTATTTTTGGTTCGAATTTAAATTGTAGGATATGAATTCACGTCATAGGAATTATCTGACCAAAAATGTTTCTAATCGAAGGGATCATTCTGAATGTCAACAATGTATTTTAAAACACTTTTTTTCTGGAAGTGTTTAAACACAATGTATTTAAACACTCCTAAAAATACATTTAATGAACTATACCCTTCATATGTTTGATTAAAACATTCAAAGGATTTCTTCAAAAATACATCTATTATATCATTTACTAATTGTCAAGAAATAAAAGAGTCCTGAAAACTGTGTGCCATGAATCGCAGACAAAATAAAATGCAAGGTAGAATGAGACATCAATTTATAACATTAATATTGATTATGTAGTATTTTATAAGAAAAAAAAATCTTATTTTAAGCTCCGACAATAAGAAAGTTTTTGCGCTTTTCTCTTTGGGGAAAATGATTTTTTTTCAGGTGTCCTATTTGTTTTTTTGCGTATGTTTTGGTTATATTTCTTTTTCTGTCTCTTTCTTCCACCTTATTATTTTAGACTATGCCATGAATTTCTCTAAGTAGAGGCAGTAAAATAAGATTGTAGTTTCCCTTGGGATTTTCTCTTTCTCGATGAAAGTGTATATTCTGCCAGAAATGCTGAAAAGATGTGTATTAGAAAACGGATGATTGCAGTTACGTTTGTAACATTTAATTGATGAGACTAGTAAATTTAGCTATTTTTAGAGTTTGGGAAAGCAAGTAATATATCCTAAGTTTATTAAATATTATATAAGATAAATGAGGTACATTTTATAGGATAGAAGCATACTATGTTTTGATATTTAAAAAAAATGTCATTTGTAATTAGTTAATATTTTTAAACGTAAATTTTGCACATTTACGGCATCTTGTTTAAACTCTTGATTTTGATTGTTCCTTTACATTACAGCCTTATATGTCAATTCCATTCGTAAAAAATTTAAATTTTTTAACATTAAAACGCTATTTAAATTTTTTTTATGTAATGATAATTATATAAGGAATCAGTAATAATTCATTAAATATTATATAAGATAAATGAGGTACATTTTATTGGATAGAAGCATACTATGTTTTGATATTTAAAAAAAATGTCATTTGTAATTAGTTAATATTTTTAAACGTAAATTTTGCACATTTACGGTATCTTGTTAAAACTCTTGATTTTGATTGTTCCTTTACATTACAGCCTTATATGTCAATTCCATTCGTAAAAAATTTTAATTTTTTAACATTAAAATGGTATTTAAATTTTTTTTATGTAATGATAATTATATAAGGAATCAGTAATAATTAATAAGGTTGGAATAAAGTACGATAAATTAGACTCCGTTCATATTTAAAATGATTGCAACCTTTAAATGGGGTTTTGTAACAGAAATTTTCATTTTTAACTTTTAAGTATTCTAGAAGATTTATCCATGAATAAGTTAGTGCTTTTAAACTATTAACATTTTCAGTTAAGAGGTACGAGCAGTTTATCCACTCAACCCGTTAAAGACTATATAGTTTAGAGTCAGTGGTTTAACTTTGCTCGTGTATATTAGATAATCAACGTGAATAAATAATTTGCTCTGCTTAATGGGCTCAATTATAAGAGAATGTATGTAGAGGTTTGAACAGAACATTAAAACTCGATAAATTCTTGAAATTAAACTCGCCGAATAAAATTGTAAATAGTTAAGAGTTAGCAAGTATTCCCTTAAAATACGTGATCAGTTAAAAGCACGAGTTACAACTAAAGATCGTTTAAATCTGAATAAATAAATAATCATTTTATATGTAGATATTGAATTATGTTGTTTTTCCCGTGACATTATTATTTGAGAAAACTAGCTTAAGGTTCAGATTTTCCGCGGTGATAAATGTACTTATTCTGCATTAATAACAACATAGCAAAAATTTAGAATTGTGTGTATAATATTTTCCTTAGAAACTGGGCTATGTTTACTCGTGTTGTATGCAATGTTTGCTAATAAGACATGTTATTTAAAGTGTACCTCTACGTATTTCAAAAACGAAACATTTATTTAAACAGTATGTCAATAATCATTACATGTTTACATTATTTTAAGTGTACTAGATTTTAATCACATTTACAAAACGTGCTGCACATATTATAAACAGATTCCAAGTTATAACAAATTGTTGGCCACGTATTTCGTGAGAAAATTGCAGATATTATCCGTTTTGTTTGGAGTATAATCCTATGTGATTATTAATACTAATTTTGATATTAAATTATTTTTATTTCCCAAAACAGCATATTTCAAAAAGCTGGCAAAGTGTAGATAAAGAATTTGTGATGAGAATCATTGGCGGTATATCAATAAAATCTCATTTGCAATTTGACGGTAAACTGCTTAATAACTAAATATCCCCAAATGTGTTGGTGTTCAAGTAAGTACATACTACAGTATACTAATCCACGCTTACTCTTATCCTTACAGCGTTTACTATGCTTACGATAAGATTGCAGTATACCTTCCTATGTATCATACGACCGCGATGCTTGTGGAATTCATCACGGTATACGGAACTGTTGCAGATGACATGTCATGGAAAATTACAATTGAGAGAGGATGACAGTACTTAAGGGAGGGATGGCAGACATTTAAAATTTAGCAAATTTAATTGCATTTAAAAATAATTTACTACATTCCGACTACAGCTATTCCTTAATATCTTTAATAAGCTGGAATACAGATACGGAGGAGTCCGCGTGATATCGACTGCAAAGTCTGACAGGAGTCACATAACGATCACATATCTTCTGACAGACCATTCGCTTTTCTTACCCATCGTAGCCCATTGATGCAACTTTCAAGGCTAACGTGTGCTTGGAAATCTCAATTTATTATTTTGTGATCTGTTAGGATCTCTTTTATAGTTTATGGTACAATATCCTTGTTCTCGGCCTTCAGTGGTATCTAAAGTCACTTAATTTAAATCTCCTTTTAAATCTATTTAAACTTGGGGTTCAGCTTATCTTTTATCTACATTAAAAAATGCACTCCAAAGAAATTCTATGCTGAGAAAATTTGAGAATAATATTTAATAAAACTTTATAGCATATATTATCTAATCGAAATCTAAATCTAATCTGCTCTTTAGAAAAATGGAGAAAGAAAAGTTACATACATGACGCTTGCCCGCTGAACCGTTTTGCGTCACAAGTGACGTAATTCCGTAAGCAGATTTAAATAGTTCCAGTCGGAACAACCCGACCCCCCATTGGTGGGTGGTCCAACATCATTTGGAAAGGGCAGTGGGACGATCCTGTTGATGGCATGGCGGTAAACTCCGTTTCTCGTTCTCAGGTCCACTACTCTAACTCGTCCATCTTGACCAGTAAGCGTTTGTTCGATGCGTGCTAGATTCCATTCCATAGGGATTTTGCTTGGTTTTTTCATTAAGACTAACTATCCTGCCTTTAGGTTGGGTTCTAGTGTAGGCCATTTGGCTCGAGATTGCAGGTGGCTAAGGTTTGTCCATCGGTTCCAAAATGTTGATCTTAGGTCTTGTATTAGGGTCCATCTGGAAGATAAAGACAAATTATCTGAAGTATGATTAGTTTCTGGTAACTGTAACAGGGAGGCACCTATCAAGAAATGTCCTGGAGCCAAGGCTTGAAGATCTGCTGGATCTGCACAAAGAAGAGTTAATGGGCGGGAATTCAGGCAGGATTCTATTTGAGTTACGAGCGTGTACAACACTTCAAAATTTAGAATCTTTGTTTTAGTAGCCTTCACCAAGTGTTTCTTCATCGACTTTATATTAGCTTCCCATAATCCACCAAAATGTGGCGATGCAAGTGGTATAAAGTTCCACTCTATGAACTCTATGTTCCACTACATGAGCAGCTTTCGTACTGAAACAAACAAATATGGCGGTATATGACTTCAAAGTCACTTTAGATCGTCTCAAAATAGGTTTAGTAAGTATTGAACCAGCGGAATCCAGACCTACCTTTTCAAATGTTTGAGATGGTATAACTCTGTCTCTTGGTAGTTTACCCATCATTTGCTTCATGGTTTGATTTCTTGTTCGGAAACAAGTCATGGATTTACTAATAACTCGTTTGATTCTATCTTGTCCAGAAGGTATCCAATACATTTGTCTAATAAGGTACAGGGTTGTTTGAGTATCCAAATGAAGAGATTTTTTGTGTTAGTAATCTATAAATAATTCAGTCAAGTGGTGTGCTTTGGGTAAAAGTAATTGGTGTTTCCGGAATTCTGAAAATTTCGAATTGCTTAATTGTCCACCAACTCGCAAAAGTCCTCCTTTGTCTAGGAATGCGTTTAATGAGAGAATTTTACTATTGTTTGGGATTTGGCGGTTTGATTGTAAAGATTTAATTTCTGAATGAAATTCGGAACGTTCAACATAATTAACCAATACCTTGGTTGCATTTTGATTTCGGAAGTGCTCATATAGGCTTTGTTTCTTAACTCAGGGTCAAGTCTACAATTTTTAGAAAATCTTAAGCACCAAGCGATGACTCTAAATAAATTTTCTGGAATGATCTCATGAAGAGTATTTGTTAATGAAATCATCTGTCGTTACTCTATCTACTACTGTTGCATTCATTAAAAATCCTTTTCGAAATTGAAGGTTTTCGGTGTCTAATCCCTTTTTTGATCCTTCATATCTGGGCCATTTCACCTTATCGTGAACCAACCATTCAGGTCTGTTCCACCATAATTTATTGTCTTTTAATTCGACGACAGATAATCCTCTAGATATCAAATCTGACACGTTGTCCTTTCCACGACAATGGGACAATTCACTAGTATTGGTATATTGTTGAATTTCTTGTACCCTGTTTCTTACAAATGGTTTAAACCTGTCGGACGTATTCCTTATTAAAAAGTAAGCACTAGAAGAATCTGTCCAAAAATAACGCTCAAATGAATATTCTAAGCCCTTTGAAATTTTATCACATAACCTAGCTGAAAGAAGAGCGCCTATTAATTCAAGACGGGGTAGTAAACTTGCTTTTAGTGGAACAACTATGCTCTTCGACGCCACAAAACTAGTAAAAATACTTCCATCACTGCGTGATATGCGTAGTAGATGACGACACCATAAGCGTCGAAGCGTCTTTCTTCGAAGCGTTTGAAAAACAATGTACTTGTATATCATTTATTTCCTTGGGAAGGGCATTAGCGAAATAATAGCGAAGAATACTGACATCCCTTAGCTTTTCGATTTCATTACACCATTCATCCTAAGTAACGTTTATATTCTGAGGGAGACAATCATCCCAATCTAGTCCCAAACATCAAATCTCTTGAATCAGGCACTTAATTCTAACTATATAAGGTCCGAGGAATCCAACGGGATCAAAAATGCGACCTACTGCTTGTAGGAGATATCATTTATTGTTTATTCCTTTTGAAAGGAATTTCTCAAAAAATTTTTTTCGAAATAAATCTAGTAATTGTTGTTGGCATTCCAAGCCACTTCTCGCACCCCTTGAGGTAGCAGAGCTTGAGTGTTAGTCTCAACGGATTTATTCACATCTATCCCTTCTTTCTTCCACAGTTCACGTAACTCTAACGAATTGGTCTGCCATTTCGAAGAACCATGCTTGCATCGTCAAATATTTTAGTACTTTGTATGATCGTATTATATGCTTGTTCCACATTTTCTTCACCACTAATCAAGTTGTCTACATATAAAGATGTATTTAAAATTTTGTAAATATCGGTAAAGCTTTCTATTACCTCTTTAGGTGATACTTAATGGTTGCAGCCAGGAGGAATGGTGATGAACTTACCCCCAAACAAGACTCTGCAGAGTCTGAACTCCGTGAGCTCTGGAACAGCGTAGGTTTAGTGGGGTTATCGTCCCAAAGGAATCGAGCCACGTCGCTATCTTATCTATTAGCTCTATCTATTTGCAGGAACGCCTGCTTAATGTCCGCAGTCAGCGCAACAGGATGTTGTTTAAATCTAATTAAAAGAAGGGAAAAAGATCGGGTAACAGATTGTTTTCAGTATGCAAGCAGTCATTTAAGGATACCTGTCCTTTGTCATATGAAGAAGCGTCAAACACCACTCTTAATCTACTCGTGGTTTTGTCTGCTCGAATCACTGTCCTGTGTGGGAGGTAGAAGGTTGTGGCTTCTCTGGCTTCATCTAAAACAGGAACATGCTCTATGATATTTTCACTTCAGTAGTCTGCTAAAACAGCCTTGTATTCTGTGAATAATATTGGTGTATTCTGAAACGTGCATCGTAGTCTTGGAAATCTTTTATTCGCAACTTCTCGATTGTCTTCTAATGACTGCTTTATCTCAGGTTTCCAAGGAAGTCGCACCTTATATCTTATGTTATTGTAGGATATATCAGCCTCAAAGTCCTTCATAATTTGTTCGTCAAAATTACTACCAACTTAGTACTGTCTTCAGCTTCGACGCATAGATTCTCCAGTTCCCAAAACTGTCTCAGTTGATGAGATAAGTTTTTCTTCCACAACTACCTTCATTCTCAGTAACTCGATAGTTGATCCAATCCGACCTTGAAGACACCATCCGAAAATTGTTTCTGTGGCTACAAGCTTAATACTTAAACATTTGAGTCTTGCTGACACTACATCAAAATAATAATCAGCACCGATTAAAATTGTAATTTTCTTCTCCCCGTAACTATAACAGTGTGCAAGCTGTAATCCCTTCATCTGTTTTTTTATCTTTAATCAAATTTATCTCTGGAGCAGGAATATTAGTTGCGGATATTTGATCCATTTCTAGCACTTCTATTTCGATATATAAGGAAGGTTCTTCTCTGTTTTCAAGTTTTAATTTCACTACATTGTATGTTTTTTCAGTTGGTTTGTTGGTCCCAAACGAGTACACGGATAAAGTTACTTGTCCAATAACTCGTAGTTTCAACTTCTGAGAAACATCTTGAGTAATATAGTTTCTGATTTATCTAAGCATCTTCTATTAAAATCGAAAGCAAGATCCTCAGATATCAATTTTAAAAGTATGGATTATAATAAATGGCCGTACATACCAGAAGTTATATTCAGTGATTTTAGGCTCCTGATCTGTACCTCACAAGTATCGTACAATTTTCTCAGCCCAGTTACATTGTTAGAGTCCTTCACAGGATTAAGGTTTGATAATCTGGGCGTATGTGCACTTATGACGAGATTTGATCTTGCGAACTAAATCTAATCTGTTCTTCAGAAAAAAAGAGAAAGAAAAGTTACATAAATAGCGGATGCGTGCTGAACAGTTTCGCGTCAAAAGTGACGGGATTCCGCAAGAAGATTCATATAAAAAAATTAACTGTAACTGTTTTTCAATCCTCTATTACTTTAGACATGATCCTTTCACAGCCGTGAAACAGTGATATCTGATTAAATATTTTCCAGGGTTGTTAAGATTTCATGTTGATATTCATTTCTAACTACTAATTTTCACTAACACAACTCCAGATCCAAATTTTTGGGAAAAAGTTTTGACTTAATATCATTGATGATTGAATGACATCCATGTTACTACATTCAAACTTTGATGGGGATACAAAAAACAAATTAGGACACGTTTAGTTATATATGCTAGTACATTTTAACCTCAGTGCACAGTGCATTTCAATTATTTAAGTTAACTATCCTGCCAAGACATTTGGATAATTATATTCTAAGTATGACATATAAATTATCCTAGTCTTAAAAGAGAGTTAGGTTTGCTTAATAGTTTTTGTCAATGTGTATGTGTTAAAACCGTACAAGTTTTCCATTTACGTAAATGACACATTTTAGCTTTCATAAATGGTTTCTATTTTATTTTGCTTTGTGTACTGTTGTTTTTATAATTCACTTACAACAAAATTCTTCAACAATATATATGCTAATGGTAAGTTTCACATTACTCCATAATTTTATCAGGAAGTATGGCTTTGTTTGTTATTAAAATCACTAGCTAGAAATCCAGACTACTAAACACTTTACTTTTAGAAATGTAAATATATGAAAATTAGAAGAAAGTTAAGGTGAACAAACCCGATTAAAGTAGTTAAACCACCAAATATTTTTCCTTTTATTCAAATATTCGCAGAGAAATTAAGAAAAGTGAATTATTCATTGAATTATTCATGCTGCTGTCACGCGATTAGCTTTAATTTATTATTCTGTAAATGGTGGACTCTCTCATGGGATGAGAAATTGCTCTTTCAGATGACTAAGTAAGCATTTAATTTCACGATTTCTCACATCTCTTTAGGTATTTTTGCTAGTTTGGCGTTTAGTTATCTGTGCTAAATTTTTTTTTGTTGTTACGCGAATTATTTTTAATTTGCATAGAACTGGCATACATTAAAGTTTTTAAAAATAATTGTCAATGTATAATGTTATATTTAGCTGCTAACAAAATTTCTTACTTCTTGCAAGTATTGCGTATTTTACAGAACCTCAAACAGCTTGTAACATCATCCACAAGACGTGGATGAAAGACAAAGTCAAATGTTTTATGCAAATTGAGGAAAGCGTTCATAGCGTAAAAGCAGTGTGTGTAAAAGGAACATAAATAATAATTTTAGCAAGAGACAGAAGTTGAACCCTTTGATCTCAGGCCTAAAGCCATGGAGAGAAACAAACTTATAGGAAAATTAATTTGCTGTGACAATGTTACGGTAGCTGTGTAATTCAGTAGCTCATAGATCAGACGTTTACAAATTACACAAAACTGCTGTCATGCTTGTTTATTTGGATGTCGATATACCATTCAATTTACATCTCACTTTTTGCACGTGATAAAGAGACGACTCAGATTTCGAAAATTAAGGAAAATGGATTGCTCGATTGGAAAATTTAGGGGAGAAGTAAGTCAGGTTTATCAGATTTTATCGCATTTAAGGTTAGTGATGGAAAAGGGATACGCTCCCCAGGATCAGTCTGAAAGGGTAGAAAAAATAGCTGTTATTGCTGAGACTGTATAGATCTATGTATCCTCTAAAGAACTTAATAAACTTTAGTTTTTTAGGCATAACTTGGTCAAATAATATAAATTTTAAACAAGCTAAAAATTTTAACAAATGGCAAATAGTCAAATGTTTCCAGATTTCTTCACATAATAATATAAATGTTGCAACTACGAGTGAGTCAATACAGTAATTATAAGCAGGGAACTTAATACATTTTTTAAAAGAATGTATAATAGTCTCATTGGAAACTTTTTTCCAGGCAATAGATATCCATTCTGCAATTTTCGAAGTACTTGCCTTCTTGATTTTCCGAGAAGCAGTTAAAGGGTGGTTTTCCAAATGCAACCAGCTTTCGTACTTTCTTTTTACATAGTACTTAAATGGCCTATTAATGCTTACGTCAAGCGGCTGAAGCTGAATTGTCATACCGCCCGGGATTATCACCATATCGCAATTCTTTCGTCTCAGTTTCTTTTTTATAGAGTCTGTCAAATGACCTTTAAACGCGTCCATGATAAGCATGTTTCGAGGATTTCGAAGAGCTTCTGGTCTTTCATTCCACACTGAATCAACACAATCTTCCATAATTTCGGCAGTCATCCATCCGTTTTTCTGAACACCTACGATTACGTCTTTGGGAAATGTTTCGTTTTTCGGCACTAATTTCCTGTTAAGAATCAAATACGGAGGCAATTTATGGCCGTCTGCTGTAACGCACAGAATTACAGTGATACGTTGTTTTTCGTATCCAGTACTCAAGATTTTCACCTCTTTCTTACCCATTGGATTTACAGTATAATTTCGTGGCATATTAAAGTACAGGGGAGGTTCTTCCGCGTTTCCAATGTTCTTGAATACATACTCATATCTTGTCCGCAAACCGATGACGTAGCGTTGAAACTGCACGAGTTTATCTTCGAAATCTGCAGGAAGTTTTTGGCAGATTGAAGTTCTCCGTCTCAAAGAAAATCCTTCCCTTATCATAAATTTTTCACACCAGTCTCTTGATGCTTTAAAATTCTTGATTTAAAATTTATGAATGGCCTCTTTTGCCTTGCATTCCAGCATTTCTCTTGTAACTGGTAATGCTTTAGATCGAGCGTCACGTACAAATTGAGCAACACTATCATCTACTTTAGGATATCTTCCTTTTTTTGGCTCAGTGAAAGACTGTTGAAGATTTACAAGCAAAAATCACATCACGTTGTTTATGCCATCGACGTATATTTTTTTCATCCGTATCAATTTTCTGGCCGCTGCTCTGTTTCCGTTTTCTTCGGAATATACAATCGCCTTCCTTTTTATACTTGCGTCATAGTGAACTCGTCTTGATGCCGTTACCGACATCTTTGATGTTTAGGTGATTAAAAAAAAGCGTATACAAAAAAGATCCTGAATACGTGCAGACAGGGAAGTTCAGGATAGACTGAATACTGAAGATAAACCGCGGAGTGTGATGAGTCATCGATGCAGGTGGCCAGAATGAACTGTTACGTTTTTCCATTTCAAAGGGGTGGAAATTCAAATTGCCCATCCAATGAATTTTTTCGCCTTCGAATCTGTCGCACCCGATTTTCAGCAGCATTAACATTGGAAAAAAAGTTCGGCTTAGATTCGAAGCAATACGGTATATCTAGACCTGTTCTTGAATTTGCCTTACAAAGTCTATCCAAAATGTTGCTGTTAGTATCGAATTAAAATCATCGAAGTAGTCTGTGCTGTGTACTTTGATGATCCGAATCCAAATCCTAAAATTAATGTCTTCTTGCGATTCTATACACATGACAAACAAACACAACGGAAACAAACCAACCAATCTCACGTCGTTTCTCTCTTTATAACTTCGTTTATATTTCACTTTTATCCTCTCGGCGGCGAAGGATACGTCCTACTTTCCTTGACCAGTATTTTTTTTCGCTCCTGGAACAAACCACTCTCTTTATCTCACTGAAGACGGTGCCGGTGGAACGACAGTTCAAATTACCAAAGTGGCGCACACAATATTCATTTTAAAAATCCATAAAGCATGGTTGAAAACACATGGCCATATATTTAACTCCATATAACTAGGGTATAATTATGTTTACATTATATAACTATAACACAAGAGCAACTGGACAAAATGAAAAGAGGCATTCCTTCCGTTTTTCGTTTCCTGTTGATTCCAAAATGTTTCACGACATTCAGTTTCTTAGTCTGTCGCGACATCTCGAAGGATATTGTTCATCGACGAAGTAGAAAAAAATGGTAAAACTGTGCTTCGAAAAATATTTTCTGCGCCCACACTGCAACAGTATCATAAACTAACACGATTGTATGGGGTTTGATATCACATTAAATAGTAGGACAAATGATTCTCCAATGAGGAGGAAGTCAACCTGGATTATCCGGATGGTTGTAACTGCTGATAGCATGTTTTTTTAAACATGTAGAGGGAGCACTGTGCACCAACGTTTCTACATATACAATTTTCTAATCGGTAAATTTGGTTGTATTAAAGCTTAGTTTCAGGAAGTAACTACCATGAAAATAATAAGTACAGAGGTTCCTCCAATCCAAGAGAATTTTTTGAAACAGTAGACTTTTTACTGAAAGAGAAGCATGATATACTCGTGAGGGATTTAATTTTGCTATAGGTGCATTTTGTCATCCGGCGTCTCGTAGCTTTGTCCCGTATTTTTTTTCATTTTAACCTTCAAACGAATGTTTACTCTCACTTAGGTTAGTGGCAAAAGGTTTTGTGAGTTTAATAACTTTTTGTTTCTCAAAACCACTATCTTCTACCGAACTACTACGTTTTAATTTAAATGATAAAATATCCAATTTACACTAATTTAAAATAAATCGTATTTCTAATGCAAACGAGAATGTTTTTACAATTATCACCGGGCTTTCAAATATTTTATAATTAAGAATATAGACATTTTCAATCTTTTAGATGTATATCCGATTTATAATTATTTTCAGTCAATGCATTTCGGTGACGAAAACCACTGCATTTTGAACTAGTTAGTCCATATCCAACTGGTTTTCTAAACAATTAGCTTAAAAATTAATGCCTAACATTGGATCATATATTTTGTAATCCTAATTAGGAGCTAATTTTGTTCAAATCAAAAATATTCTGCTGCTGGTGTTGTTAACCCCTTTCAAATATATCTTTCGGGATCAAACTGCGTAACTTCCGCAATAAACTGTAGAGTCCTATCTTTGACAGCCATTTTATTTCTTCCCGTTATTTTTTCCAATGTTTTATCCACAAGAAAAAAACACCGCAGTGTGTCGTTTACATTTCTTTCATTTTTGTTACTTCTCTCATTGTTTAATATATTATTTAAGTAAAACCAACACAAATGCATTTTACAGCAAGTGGAAGATATTTTTCTAGACCCTTGTTCTTTCAAAGATATTACTATTGTCCCTAGGGATAAATGACACCTCTTTTAGAACACATATTACTTTCACAACTGCGTTAAACCATCTAATATATTTTTGAGTTTTACAGCTACACTTAAATTACCTTATTAAGCATCAGTAAGGAGCTTTAGACCTTTAAAACATGTAATTAGTGAAGCACTCTTAAATATTTATTTTTAGAATCATTATTTTATTTGGTATCATAAGCTCTACTTTGTTTGTCTGAATTTACAATGGTAACATTATTTTTGTTGAAACAACTGCGGGTCTATTCTAAAATTAAACATTTAAAAAAAAATCAGTCTATTACATAACCTTAACTCTAGTAAAAGAAACAGAATTAACTAGGATAGTACATCTCATTTTGATTAATTTTTTTATTGCAAAAAGCATAAATATCATAAATATCAAATAAATGCAAAACTTTATAATGAAATATGAAAACTTGATCACAGAATAAAATAATTCCCGATATTGACAGATAAATATAAAATTAAACTTTCACACTGTTATAATTGTTAAAATTTGTGAGAGGTGTATTTATTGTAAAAATTCATGAAAATTATGTAAATAATTTAGAGTAGAGTCAATAAAATTTTCTTTATAAAGTTTTTCTTTTTTCTCATTCTAAACATTCGTCAAAGAATTCTTTAGAGTTAATATAAAAGTTAATAAAATTCTCTTCATATAGATTTTTTTCATTTTAAGCATTCTTTAAAGAGCTCTTCAAACTCTTTAAGGACTATTTATAAATAGTGAAAGTGTAATAATAAAATTGAATGCTCAAATCTCTCTTGTTAGTGTAGACGTTAGTTTATACTATGTTTTAGATTTACTTTCTTTCACATGAGATGAATTAAATTTCAATCTCTTCTAAAAGAACACGTATTTAATTTAAAATATACTTATATACTGTGCAATCAATGTTGCATTTATTAAAATTATAACCATCTCGTTTCACAGCATGGATGTAGAGAAATTATTTCATAATCTGAAAAGTTTATTTACAGTCAAAAGACTTTAAATAATTAACACATCCCTCTAAAAATAACCGACATAAGCTTTTACAAATGCTTGCTTTACTGATTAAAAATTTTTCACCAACAAAAATCATGTTAATTACATAATTAAATTTTGGTTTTGAAAAAGGAAGAAAAAAATGAATTTATGTCACACTGCAAGCATTGTTAGCCTTTCCGACAACAGTCATTAACTTGCTGTGTCCCAAATTAAGTGCAAAGTTTATGGAACAACCTGCCTTCTGAATAAAGCTATAGATTGAGAGAAGGCGTAAAAGTAAATGGAAAAAAGTTCAGAAGCATGTAATCAACTAATTTCTCATGAAAGTAAAAAGACATTTATTGCATGGATAAGGAAAATGTGTGTTCTAGTAACTGAATTGAAAGGAAATGCGAGGAAAAAATTGTGTGACTACTAATTTTGAGATAAATGGAGCATATCATTTCTATATTTATAATATCTAATTACAGTCACAAAACAATTGTGATATGTATTCTACATACGTAAAAATATAATGCCGAAAGTATAATATTTTTTAAAAGTAAGACGTATAATGAAGATGTAAATTATTATTGTTTTGTAACTTAATGTTGTTTGTTGAATATGATCTGTATAAATGCACTGATATTTACGAGGGTTATTCGAAAAGTAAGTTCCGTTATTCTGTAAAAGAAAAAGGTGACAGGTGTTCACAAAGATATATATTTTATAATGATTTACAAATCTTACACTATCATTCGACATAGTCACCCATCACATTAAACATTTATCGTATCGAAATACAAGAATTTGTATGCCAGCATCATAGAATTTGTCTGCCTGTTAGGTTAGGCAGGATGTTACGGCATCTTCACTTCTTCATCGACACCATAGGTGCAACTCTGAAAAAACTCGGACGTGCCATTCAAAAGAATAGACGCAGCTTGCTTATCGATGGTGTTACATAACAATGCCAGGCCACATATCGCTCATGTCATCCCTTGACCTAGCGTCAAGGGACTTTCACCTATTCTTGCACTTGAAAAGATTTTTTAGTGGCCACTTTTTTTTTATCGCGATGAAGAAACGAAAGATGCCGTAACGTTACGGCTAACTTCACAGGTGCCCACCTTCTATGATGCTGGCATAGAAAACCTTGTATCTCGATACGATAAATGCCTTAATGTGCTGGGTGACTATGTCGAAATAGTGTCATGTTTGTAAATCGTTATTAAATATATATCTTTGACTAAATATGTCTCCTTTTTCTTTTATAGAGTAATGAAAAATATTTTCCAAATAACACTCGTAATAAATAATTCATGTATTTGGTAAATGGTAAATCTGAAAATTAGTTATATTTGAATGCACATTTACTAGTTTTTGCTATACAGTGGCTGTGATTATTAAGTTAGAAACATTCTCATGCCAATTATAACATGCATAAGAAGAAAATTCTCAATGAACTTAGGTAATTCTAAAAATATACAAAAGTATTTTCTTACTACACAATACAAGAAGTATTTTCCTTACTGTACAATATTTACTTTAGATATCAATAAATTGAAAATACGAGTATAACATCATAGCTCACTAAATCAAGCCTAAAAGCAAAACTCAAATATCTTCAAGCTTCATCCTTGTTTAGGAAAGAGGGGCTCTTCACTAAGAACTTCGGGTAAATATTGTTAAATAAACAACGTGAGAAGTCTTCCATTTTTTATATTTAGGCAATTAATATGAACAGGTATATAGTTAGGTAAATGATGCATAACTTTTAATTTGAATTCCGTCATGGACTGTCCTCACTAATTTTGACAGTTTTATCCCGGATAACTTGTTATTAAAATGCCGTGGAATTTGGCTGAATGTATTTAGGGTAGAGGGAGGAAGAACAGAGACGGGCTTATTGAAGTGTCAAGTAGTGCAGCGATTAATGTTCAACATTACGTCGACTATATTTTGATACTTGATCCGGAAAAAGTATTGGAACTCTATGCAACATCTACTCAGTTAAAATACCAATTTAAAAGAGAAAAGATGACGTAGAAGTGGAATGGTATAATTCCCCACGGTGTGTGACCAATAACGAATCTATTGTAAAGGTTACAGAGGCAGGGGTAAATAGAGGCTTGTAAACCAGGAGGTAACAGAAGAATAGCTGTCGGTGTGGCAAGTGATAACGATCTAAAGTCTATAAATATTGGATGGTCGTTATTGAATGCAAGATGGATGGTTGTTATTTTATGGCCCACAGTAAAACCTTCAGGTGATAAGAGTCAAAGGGGTATTGCAAATGAAAATTATGGTGGGGAGGTAATTCGTAGACTATGGACAGGGGCAGTATAATAAGGAACCAATTGGGGCAGGAACTACTGAGAGAAAAACAGCCCACTGCTCAATGAAAATGTGGGGCCGGCCAGAATGCCCCCCCCCTACAAACGGACAACAGCCCCTCTAAGTACGAAAGGAATAGGAGAGGAGATACAGGTGGATCTAAGACTTTTTTCCTTAGAGCTCAGATGATAGAGAGTCTCGACTGCCTCAGAGTCTAGGAGAAGTGTCAGTAACCCGCCAAGATGTTCCTGTATTTGAGATGATTTTGGGTCCCTGACGTCGATGCATTGCTACATACTTCAGATGTAGTAAGTGCCTCCCCATAGACTCTAAAAATAATTACTTTGACCGTATAGTTTGCCTCTGCTTCTGAGTTCTCGTATGTGAAATGTTAATATGAAAGAGAATATTGTGCTAGTAGCAATTGCACTTTAATTGAATTTTGTGAATTATTAAATAAATGTATGTTAAAGGCCTACGCTATGTCTTCCTTGCTTGCTCCAACACACGCATGCATCCATTGTTTTAAGGTTAATACTTGCCTACAGATGATTCTCGGTCAAAAAGTTCTGGGAGTTGTACCAATGACTTTTAGCTATCCGTTTAGCTATCATGAGATTCATGACATATAGGGTGATAATAAATATTCTCATAGGAAGTGCGATGCAGAGGTTTTAGTGTGACAATGAGTATGTTTTTTGCTCAACAACAAACACTTTAGTATGCCATATGAATTAAGATTAATACCTCCAAAAGATCTAAAGTCCAAAAATGAATGACATTAAGTTCCATTGTCTGATTATTTTGATTACAGTTGAATGAATTGACAGTTGAATGAATTCTTTCTTCTAAAGTTGTTTGTTACTAAATATATTTCGGCATTTTTTTCATTTCGCGTGTTCTGTTTGAAATGTTTTAGCATCTAATTAATGAAGAGTGATACATTTTAATTTAAAATGGAGAACAATTATCTTATTGTGATTTCTTTGCTACCCCATGGTTTGGATGAAACGGAAAGTTTTCCTTTAAATATTAAAGGACATTTTCTCAATAATTTACTAAATTAATAGAATTTTTGGAACCGAAAAATTTAAGAAAAAAATTGAGTATTACATAAAAGGTGTAAGTTTATCATTTTAAAATTTGCATTTTTAAATATCTTAATTTTGAAATAAGTAATATCTCAAAACTATATTGAAATGTATGGGGTTATAGATAGTTAATCATTTCTTTCGCACATCAGAATGAAGCATGCAGCAAAAAGCAAGCATTCAGAACCAAATGTTTACCTTAAACCTTAAGAATGTATGTGTTATATGGAGTAAATTATTATTAAAACATTAAACAAGAAAAAAAGCTTAAAATTTTGGAGGCAATCATGTAATAAAAGTTATTAAGTATTTAAAAAAATGAATTTTGGGATGATATATATATTTATCTGCAGAAAAATTCAGTTCACTTTTTGGATTCAATCCTCTGAAAATAATTGTTTTCGCCTTTAGAATTTTTTATCCTTTAGAAAAATGGCCCTTTTTGTCGGCAATTTCTCCATAATTATTTTCCTGCTTTTTATTTTTAAAATTGTTTCTTCTCCTGCAGTTTTTTTTGGTTCAGCAGAAAGGTTAGTCAAGCAACCTATAAATGTTCGAGGAAAAAGGAGATTTTTAACCCCCAGTTCCATTTACCCTATCGCAAATATATACCTAATCGCTAATTCCTATTTCTTGCTGAGTGAGTATCCGGCTGACTGTATGTGAGGGTGGATTTCTTTTCTTCGTCATCTTCTTCTATTGTTTTTTCTTCTTTCTCTCAGTTCGAAAATCTGTTGAGCTCTTTGACTCCTTCAACTTCAGAATCATTACACATCATTTATTCTCTTTCCCCTTTCAGTGAGGAGGCTTTACAGACGTAGTATCAATTCGTGTCAGATTATGAAACTTGGTTAGAAAAACAATAACTGATTCATTCTCTTTCTTTACATACAATTTCAGTTTTTAATGCATTATTATGCATCTTTCGGATAAAAATTTATTTAAGAAAATGCAACTTTATTGTTCAGAAACCCCATTCCCCTTCCCTTTCAAACATAGACATTTGAGTTTCTTCTGTTTGACAAAAAAGTTGAACATTTAATGCGAATAGAGCATCCTTGGACCCCTGAGATATTCACATTATATACTGCCCTACATTTGTGTTTTAAAATTATGATGAGAGTCTCTTGGATGAGATTAACACTGGGACCGTGGTAGCCTAATATTTACACATTGGCTAACGGCTTCGAGGGTGCTCAGTTCGAAACCTAACCAGCCCCATTAAATACTTCCTTGTCTAGACCATATATGAGAACTTTAAATCTGCGAAACGAAAAGTCCCTCTCTGACGTCAGAGAGGGTGGAATTGCGTACGTTCCCCTCAGATGTCGCCCCTGAGCGTTCTCGGTCATTGAGGTTGCGTCTCGGTCATTGAGGTAGCGTCTCGGTCAATTGAGGTTGCACCTACAAAAGGACTCGGACCGATGTGGTGCTATTGCAAACCGGAGATACACTCCTCAGCCCGTAAAGCTTGTATAGTCCACCTCCGGTGAGAAGAATCCATGGACCGATTTTAAGGTTGCCGCCTCGGGAAGGTTGATTCTTGAAATGAGAAGTCGGGGATAATCATGAGCATTACCCACGAGAATTATTTATCTCTCTTTAGGCATTAAGAAAATTTTAAAAGTTTTAATTATTTAGGCTTTAAGAAAACCATCGCATGTTTTGATTCCTATTTTCATGTACTCAACGTATTTTAAGACTTTTAACTCTGCCTCATACTATTTATTATTGCCCAAAGTAATGTGTGGATTTTAAGAAATCCTCGACAAAATTTAGAGTGATGTTTAATTTTATAAATACTCGATATACAAACATTTATTATTATAGATGCAGATTTCTAGGTATTTCGGTGTTTTTGCTATTTTTAGTTTCTTTCGCCAAAGGAGACGCGATCTGTATTGATAATTTTGTTTCAATTTAAAATAATAAGTGTGGTCAGTTATATTAATAAATAATGCAAGCATAAAACAAATGGTCTTTCAGAAACCGACTACCGCACGAATGTATAATAAAACTTACGCTACTGAAGTAGTGTTTTCAATTATAGATTTTTTTCATTGCATGTATTGTACAGAGTCGATTGTTATCAGAGTTTCTACAAGTTCAGCTATTGGATTTATGCATTGCATTTCATAGATGTTCTATTTTTTTAACCCATATCGTTTTTATTTGGGATATAAGTGGGCATTCGTAGTGAGAAATGGTAGATTTTTTATGGGTTTCTGAAGTATGAAGATGGAATAATTCATTTAAATGCATCCATCTCTTCAATCTACATCTGCATGTTTTGCACACTTTTTTTAGTCGTTATTCTGAATACTTTTTACGTGTGTTAAGGACATTTCCTTTTAGACATATATTTAGTTTTCCTGAACTAATAGGTCCAATCCACTTAAGGTCAACCTTGCTCTATAAAATATTATGATGATTACACTAAAGAGATCTTCAAAGGAAAAATCATTTGCAACTAATTTTTTCAGCAATATATAAAATTTTCCATTTTCCACAATTTGAATAGGCAAAAATCTCGTTTAACACTAATTTCATCCTCGGCGAAATATCTTCTCATAAGTTTGTTTTTGTTAGCCATATTTATGACCAGTTTAAAAGTGAAAAAAATGGACAGATTTTTGCTTAGTTGAAAATTTATAACTTGGAAAATAGACATTCATGAAGTCTTTAGCGGTATGACGTTATAAGGTGAGATCGCTGGCTTCCCGGGCGTGGCGGAGACTGTATCACCCCGTTCTTCTCGGGATTTTAAGAATCTTGAAAATTTGTGTATCATTGCGGCTCTGGGACACCTATACGTGAGGAGCACGGGGGAGAGTCCCGAAAGCTCCGTGTTTCTTCCCTCGGTAGCGGGAGAATAGGTAATTTCTTTAATCTGACGTCACCGCCTTATGAATGGATTGTAAATCGCTATGCTTACGGGACCACCGCTATGTTTACGGGATTCTTGAAGAGGTATTTTGGAGTAATTAACCTTTAGCAGGAATTAGATGCTTCTCTAGTGCTACTTATTGCCAGTTAGGGAAAAAAAAAATGATAAACTCGTACGGCGGTTTCGGTGATGACATCGCTTTCACGAGTAACTTGAAACCTGCACTCCTGTGTTCGTTGTTGGGGTTCATTTGACAGTGCAGAGTTGACAAGGACAATAAATTCCTTAGGAAGGACTTTTTCATAAAATCTTGAGAGGTCTGACGTCATACAGTGCCCCGTTCTCCTCGGGATTTCGAAAATACTTGCGCCTCTGGGACAACCGGCGCGGGAGGCACCAGTGGGATCTCTCCGAAAGCTCCATATATCTTCGATCGGTAGCGGGGGGGGGGGGGAAAGCCCGCTACCAATCGCTGCCGTCGATAACCTGATGTCACCATTTTCACTGTTAAAACGGAATGGGCATCAACGCTATTCTTTCGGGTTTCCGGGCAGAGGTGTTTTAAAGTAATAGAAATTCAGAATGAATTAACGGCGTCTCTAGTGTTTGCGGAGCTGGTCTGAGATATTTCCGGTGAGGGGACATAGCAACAACAATAACAGCACATAATAATGTTGTGGGTTTCAGAAATATTATTAAATCGAGTCAATGACACCGTTTGTTATGATATCATAAATTTATATTATTAGATAAGTTTCCGTTTGCGAAACAATAGAAAATAGAACTGCGATGAAAGTTTAGAAGTTAAATAAATGCAGACAAAATTGATTGCATCTTTTACAATATTTCAGCATCTTACTTTATACTGATGGGAGGTATCAGTCTTTCAGAAATCTCAAACGGTCAAACCTTTTATCTAGAAAACTCTTCATGTTAAAAAGCTCTAAAGCTATACACAATCTATAGTAATTTTTTTATTGTTGGAATTTATGTTACCTGATTTTAGCTTTCTGGTGATGTTTGGAGCATGCAGTCATCTCTTCAGAATAATTTTTACCAAAGCTACAAAAATTAGGTTACATATTAGGGTAAAATCTAGGTTCTCACTACGAACCACGACAACTCCCCAAATAAGATTAGTCTAAAAATATTTCCATTGGGAATAAAAATTGTTTATTTATTTTCTTGCTGATGAATCATCATATCAGTTATCGTTTATATCCTTAAGAGAAACAAAACTAGCGTACTCAAGTTTCCCTCTCTTCGGGAAAAAAGTAAATTTTGGCACAGTTCTGCATTTCTTTCATTTGGTTAATGTAATTGCTCAGGGGAGGAAATGTACTTTCTAACGTCCCATTTTTGAAATTACACTCTGTAACTGTTATAGAATCACATTCTATATCAATGTAATAAGTTATAATGCATTATATGATCAAAAGAAATAAAGTATACGGACGAGTCTCATTTTCAGGGTAAAAATGCTTTATATAGGAAATTTTTATAATCAGTGTCAAAATAAACTTTTAAGATGTTTTGCCTTATAAAATATATATATATATATATATATATATATATATATATATATATATATATATATATATATATATATATATATATATATATATATATATATATATATATATATATATAGTCAGTTACTATAAACGCAAATCAACTACAAATGAAATTGCAACTTAAAAAGTAATAATAAACACGAACTCTGAAGCACTTACTCAGCTCCTTTAATTCAGTCTCGCAACTTCCCCTATACTTTATGACCGGGCATTATTTCGAAAGAGTCCAAAAAAATATAATATTTTTGCTTCTATATTTTTATCTCATTACTTACATTTCTTGAAAAACTAGATTTTTCCCCTTTTCTGAACTATATACGTTTTTTCTTTCTTTTATTCCATCGTTTCAGCCATAGTTCGCAACTGTGGCCTGATTCGTTTTATTTCAATCGTATCAGAGTTTTCGGACGACGTGATGTTCTTCGAGGTTTTCACAACCCTCTGGTTATTTCAACAGCTGCGGTTGCAGTTTACTCTTCGATTACTTTTTTTGTTTTTTGTTTTTCTTCTTTAGGATATCCAATTGAGTAGAGGAGTTTTTTCATAGGTTGCTCAAAATCTTGAAAAATTATCGGCAAAAAAATAATAAGAAGCAAGTTTTCTGACATCATCTGAAGTGATTTAAAAAATGTGTTGTTTTAATTTTAAATAAACGCGACCTACTAATTACTTTTGAAAAAGGTCAAAATATTTTAAACACTACATTAGAAACGTGTTATTGAAAAACTTGGGGTTCAAATCTCCTTGTGAAGAGAAGCCTGTAATCTGTATAAGCGTAATTTCGTATTTTCACTTATTTACCCAATATATGCTCCAATTGTCTTTTTCCAGCGATATATATGAAAGATTGTTCCGAAAAAGTATCTGGAAATAAATTATATATAATGGCATTTCTAACTATTTTTTGCTAATAGCTATCACTAGAAATTTAAATACAATGAAATTAGGTGGATAAAAGTTTTAAAATATGAATACAGACGAGAAATTAAAATTTTTTGCGAAACCATTTATGATATTCTGTTTTAATTGTTTTAAAAGTTTCAATATTCCAACTGCTGTATCTTCTTAGAAAATGAAATATAGACGCATTTTATTAATTATCTTGTTATACATTTGCACCTTTAAAACTGTGGTGTCACCGTGGTCTTGGGCGAATCGAAATATTTTCACTGAGGAAGTCTTGGCCAATGCAGTCGCTCCTTCTGGGGTTGGGATTACCCTTCGGTTTGTTGCTTAGTAGTTTTGATAGAGACACTTTTTTCGTAGTTCTAGTGTCATTCATTCTTTCAATAAGCCAAGCTCATTTCATTTTGTTTAATTTCATATATTCTGAAATATACAAAACAAATTACAAAATTGCTAAAGAAATTATATAAATGAAAAATTTATCTTCTTCTCCAAACACCATCTGAACAACAAAATCTATATATATATATATATATATATATATATATATATATATATATATATATATATATATATATATATATATATATATATATATAAGTTCCGAAACTGACTGACTGATTGACGGACTGACTGTCTGACATAACGCACAGACGAAATGCTGGAACTAAAGGGTTGAAATTTTGCATGGCGATTCTTCTTATTATTTAGGGATGCACTAAGAGAGATTTTTGAAAAATTCTTCTTAGATTTTTCTAATATGAATTTTTAATCTGTTTTTGTAACATTGTTTAAAGTTTGTATTAAAAATAATAATCTGAGGATTATAAAATTTATATCACGAGAAAGATCATAAAAATTCCTTTAAAATGAAAACTTTTTCGAATCTTTACCTCTATTTTCTGATTTTTGGTGAAGTTTTAAAGATTAATTTTTGGAATTTAGTTTATTAAATGCTGATCACGGCGCTTCTTTTCTTTTTGTGATACTTTAAACTACTTTTGTGTCACGTGCATAACAACGAAATAGAAAAAAAAAAATTCTTGCTAATGCGGCAGACGATTGGAGATTATCCAAAAAAATATTTAAATTCGGTAAAAAAGAATGTTCCTCAAACTGTACAATGTTCTTTAGTATGTATGTTCTATCAGATTTAATTGGAATATTTTCTTCTTCATTATTTTGTCTATGAAAATATCCGTTACGATTTTTTTGTAAATATACTTTTTCACTTTTTTTACATCGATTGTACACATTGATCGTTGTATTTATTATATATATATATATATATATTATATATATATATATATATATATATATATATATATATATATATATATATATATATATATATATATATATATATATATATGGTATTAATTGCATACATTGACCATTGTATTTAATTTGAATGTACTTCGTAGCGAAGTACGGGTTTTATGCTAGAATAGAAATAAAAAATAACTTAGGAAATTATATTACATAAATAAATCAGAATTATTTTTTTGTTGATTGAAATATTTACCAGTTTTATGCTTATTGGAGTTCTCCTGGAGTCTAATTAATGGCCAAAGACTTTTGTGAGATTATTTTCTGTCGTTCAACAGAAGATATCAATATCCATGATTAATGTTTTCTTTTTTGAATAAAATGTATACAGATAACAAATGTATACATAAAATCCAAACAATTCTGACAATTTTATTTTTATTTATTTTTTTATCGACCCTTTTTTTGAAAACTCTTTCATCACTTTTTTGAAACGATATATACGCTTAGTAGGAGATTTCAAAATTCTCTCCATTGCAAAGAGGTAATACAGAAATTAGTTCTTCAGGGAGTAAAACTCTAAAATAATTCTGCACAATTCAGGTTGTGAGAAATTTATTTTTATCAGAGTATTTAGATGTGGCGTCAAAATGTAGAAAAAAGCAAAGAAACCAAAATTTAATCTACAACTACTGACTTAACCTATCTGAAAATCAACCTATTTCAAATGATCATGCAAATGATCATGCAAAAGTACACATTTTATTTTCAATATATAAATAAATATCTGCGTGTCTTTCTCTGTAGTTTATCTTGAGAGAAAATATTTTAATTCTTGTTCATTATTTACCAAACTTTGTATTGACTTTGTCCAATAGACCAATTGTAAAGATAATATACAGTCTAATACAGCTATTTCCGTTTTCTTCTAATTGTTAAGCATATTAATATTTTTTATATACAGGAAGAGGATAAAGGCCTAATTAAAATTAACCAATGAGGTTGGAGTAAATTAAAGGACTGTGGAGATAGAATGAGCCCTAGCATTCATATATTGACTATACAAATTTAATCTGTTTCATATTTCCTGAATAAATTTCACAAACTAAATTTAATTTTATTCAAAATTTATTCCAATAATTTTTTTCTTTTTAAACTCCGAAAAAATTATACTCGAATAAAAAATACTCATTTCTGTACTTCATATTTATAAAATATAATGTAAAATTAAATATCCGTCAAATTAACGATAAAACACCAGTAATTCTGATGGTTTACTTTCCTGTGAGCTCTTCAGTAAAACTAAAAAAAGATGGATATTGCAATTTTTATCTTATTCATATCTCTACGCTGATTTCCAGTTTGTAGTCAACTTGCTGTATTCGGATGTATCGGCATGGGTATAGAAAAATAAATAGAGTAAAATGAATTTTCTATTGTTGGTCTTTCTTTCTGAAATATTTACTATTCTGGAACATACCATATATGGCCATAAATGGTCACTGCATTTGATAACTTTGCAACATTGCATATTGTATTTCCAGCGTGTACAAAGGGGAAAAAATATTTTTGATGGATTTTCTTATATGTCGTGGACATAGAATGTATCAAGCCTTGTACTATACAGACATGCACTATAAATATCATAAAAGAGATTTCCATGATAATGAGTTTTGTTATTCACAAAAGAAAGAAATCGAACAGAAAAATCCCCTTTTCAAGATATTGCCTTAAGATTCTAATTAAACGGAACAAACATTGATAATTAAATATGATTCTGCAGAGAACACGGGAATTGCCTGATTACCTCATCAAAATATCGTAATTTTACCCAGAACATTTATCACCACCCTCATTGCAAGCATTAACCCCTGAGGCCTTTAAGAGTAAACAAATAATTGATCCGACCAGGACTGAAGAAGCCATCAACCGCAGAAGGCTCCGGAGGCAATTCATTACTTGTACAATTTTCGGAGCTCAGACCTAAGAAAGCATAGAGTGAACAAATAGCCTTTTGTTTGTAGTCGCAGTACTCTCGTGATAGACAAAAAAGAGAGATGCATTTACAGAGAGATGCCGATAATTGTGAAATTAAATGGTGACTATTCGAAACTAGGAGGTTTAGATGAAACAGTATGAATAATAGAGTGATATGTAATGAATAAAAAAAAATATGAAAGAGCCTGGTGTGGGATATTTAAACATTATAACACACAACCAGAGAGATATACAGTGCCATATGAGAATGACGTTTTATGAACAGGCAGTCCTTCCCGAATTTTATAAAGGTTGTTCTAGATGTGTTATAACTTATTGCGGCAAGAATTGATATTTCGAATTGTTGATGGCAGTTTGTATGGTTAGGGTTTTGGTTTTGGTCCCAAATGTTCATTTCAAATTTAAAATAAAGGCAAAACTTATCAGTTATTTGGATAAAAAGATTTCGCAACGTAAAAGAAATATCTAATAATTTCATAGGACTATCAGCTATAATTGTTAATGATTTATCTCAAAATCAAGGATGCATTATTAATGTGCAAATAAATCTTCCCAATTGTCATACACAGTTATTTTCTGCATAAAATTAGTGGTACCTAATGCCTCTTGCGTGGAATTAACTATAAAAAAAGCATTTTAATGAAAAGAAGACCTTCAGCAGGCCAAACCAGACTCCCTGCTAAAATTATCTTATACCAGTTCCTTCCTAAACACCACAACTAAGGGTGACTCTTTACCTTCTCAATTATGTCTGTTGAAGCAAGGTTTTGTCATAAATAATTTTTTTAACTGTTTTTTGCCAGGGCAAACTCAAACTGGTGACATAGCTTACATTAGTGTCTCAATTTCTTGCTGAAGCGTGTCCCATTCAGATTAAGCTAAAATATTTTTCGGAAATAAAAGAATGAAATTGCTTCAGAAACCCTACACAAATATGTTTACAGTTGCGAATGATCACAGATCCCCAGGATCATTTATTAGACATGGTTGTTAGTAAATTATCACGTTCAAAGATTGCCGTCGGGATGATTAGTTTTAGTATTGAAGGGCCGTATAACCTTCGGGTGTGGACGGCGGCAATATTACTTAGCTAAATTCACAATAAATGTTATGTATTTATTAAGATGTCTTCTTTTCTGTAAATAGTATTGTAATAAAGAAAGGAACCTCGCTTTCCAGTCTTGAGAAAAGGAGTATAGTAATGGGAGAAAAGTCACAAACAAACTACATTTTTGGTCGAAATTTGGTCAGTGACCAGTGTGACTCGCTCCGTATTGACTTTAACGGCACAGTGACAGCCTTTGCACTTAGGGTGGCATTTTATATTCATTTACGTCATTATACATCAAGATTAAATGCTTACAAACTGTTAAGCATTTAATATTGATGCTTAACAGTTTGTAAAATTATGAAATTAAGCTTGTTTCATATAGCTCAGAAAATGCATAACATTACATACACATAATATTTAATTTGTTTTAGTAAATATTCTCCTCTATTGATGGGCTCCTATTATAAGAAATGACACACAAATCCAAATTTAAGCCTAACCTACCTTGAATATTTTAGAAAAAAATGTAGGCAATACAAGCAATCGTTGCCCTATGAGAACATTACTCGAACTAAAAAAAAGTTTCATTTTATAGATGAGGTTTCCTTTATTCCCCAAATAATATTCTGGAGTCTCAAAGAAAAGAAATGCTGCTAGACTTTCGTCCCTGATTGTCACAGATGGCCTAATGGTTGTCAAATGCGCAATGAACAGATTTAAACAGGCTGAAGTGTTGGTGAACCAGAAGTAATAAGAGATTGCGGGAGCAGTTTAAGCGGATACATATAGAGAAAAAAATAAGTCGTCTAATCTTTTTAAACAGATGGTTCGAATGAGTGAGACGATTCAAATATTAAAACATAATATTTGTCTTTTCAATTTCAAGACTGTGATATTAGAAACATATATTATTGGAAGTCTCTCGATTTGTAATTTGATCAACAGTAACTGAAACACGAAATTGAAGAGAAATCTTCGACCCAAAGACAAAGGAGCAGTTAGCTTACAAGAATGAAATATATGACCTGAATCCTAACCACCCTTCTTTTTCCAGTCTCTATCTCTCTTTATATATATATATATATATATATATATAATGTAAAGTTGTTATTCGTATATATATTATCTAAAGAGAAGTGTTCCCTCAAAATTCAGCATCTAAAAAAGTCCCCAGAAATTGCTGCTACATTAACTACTAGCTACTCATTAAGAGCTACATTAACTACGGCAATTTCTGGTATTTTAAAATAAAATAAAATTTTAATACTTAATAGGATTCCTTCCGATTTTTTTATTTATTTTTCCTTGCATATTTTATGATTTTCTCTTCAATATGCAACTTATTTTAACCACGGAAAATACGATACGACTATTTTAAAATAAATATTCTATTTACAAAATTTAAAATCCCATTCAATTACTTTTGAGTTGGGACGACTAATTCCAATTTCTGTATCTGCATTTTTAATGTACCCTGAGTACATTTAACCTTATTTATTTGCGAATATAGAAAATATATTGCTAGATTAATAAATTCTGAAACATTACATTGAATGTCGCTTGTGATTCTTTGATTTTCAATGTATTTAACTCTATATTTTTTTATATCTGTAGCATTATTTATATTTACGAATTAACATGCGTACTGATAGAGGACAATACACACACACACGCTATATATATATATCCACTAAAAAAACTTTTAAAAAGTAAAAAAAAAAAACGCCAAGCTTCAAAACAAAATTTATGACTAAAAAATGGTGTGATATCAAATATCCAAGCTTATTAAGTTCTGGTACTTAATTTCCTAATCACGAATTTTTCACATCTAAGTGAAGGGCTTAAGCATGACTTGTTGATAGAAACCCTTCTTCCCTAGACCAAACTCATCATAACCTGTTTCAGAAAATTTAAGTTTTAAATATTTATACATACCAGGCTTGGCGGCCGGCTTAAAAATAAAATCATTAAAATAACAGAAAGAAAAAAAGAATAGTTAATGTGAATTTAAAACATCAATTTCAGATTTTAACTGCGCACTTCGGTGCTCTCTTAGACATTATGTGTATAGCATCATTCTGACAAAAGGTACGACAAATAAATGGTGTTATATCCAATTTTATTAAGCACTGGGACTCAATTACATTTCTTAACAGATTTTTAATGGGATATTAATCATTTTAATAAGTCTTCTATTTGAAGTTAATGCATGATGTCAAGCAAAACAAACCGTTAGCTAGAAGAAAAAATAATAAATAATGTTGTCATTCCCCAAAGGAAAAATTTTGCATAAAACAACAAAAAATATGAATACCATGCTTTGGAGTTACGTTGCCCAAATGTAACGTGAAAATAAATTTCAAATTTATAGAATAATTCATGACCATCTTAAAATTGCTGCTACATTCATTTTAAAAGTAACCAAATAATAGGATACACATATTTGGCATAAATAACTAAAATGAATAATTTATACAACTAAATAACATACTTTTGACGTTTCAACAGACAAAATTTATTTATTCCAAAAACGAAAAGACGGCCGACAAGCCAAGATTTTTTAGTGGATATCAGTTATTTTTTTAAAATAGGTAAATAACCATTCACAAACTGGGCTTTTGTAGGCAAACAGTTGCCTGATACCTGTAGTCTTATCATCAGTTACAAATGTGTCACTTTTTTAACTTAATTTATTTGAGCACTTTCTGTTTTTTTGAATCTCTGAAATAGGCCTGGATGTTTTTTCGTTTTAATTTTAATTTGGATAGCAATTTTTTATTCTATTCAATCTTTATAAACACAATGGGAAATATTGAAATAAACACAATTTATACATCACTAGCTGTTTGCCCGGCGTTGCCCGGGTATTTATTTATCTCATTTTTTTTGTTACACAGGAAAATGTATGGATTCTACATATAGTGTAAAATTTAAGTAATTTAATTTGCAGGTATTTAAAAGTAAATACAGTATACAAATGATAAAGTAAAATTGCAAATTCATTCTATTGTAAATTTAACTCAAAACTTGATTATAAACAACATTTTAAATTTCCTATATTTCCCTTAGTGACTCCGAAACTATGGATTCGACACTACTATCGGTCATTTTGGACATTTTATATTCACCCTTTCTCCTCCCGCCTCTCCCCTCAATACTGAGGAGAGCTGAACTCTCACTTAAACGGCATCGGAATTGTCCCAATTCATCTCACTGACCCCGAAAACTATGTGTTCGACACTATTGTCGGTTATTTTGGGCATTTTATATTCACCCCTTCTCCCCCCCCACCTCCCCTTAATGATGGGTGGGGGGCTGATCGTGCCCTTAATCGGCGTCGGAAGTGTCATTATTAATCTCAGCGATCCCGAAAACTATGGATTCGACACTAATTTTAGTCGTTTTCGATTATTTTTATATGTTCTCCCTGCCCCCCCCTAGGGGTGCTAGGTGTCATAGGGACATGTTACACTAGGGGTTTCTTACACCCCCCCCCCAGTGTTTCCCGTGGGAGCGTGAACAACATCTGTACAAAATTCCATCTTAATCGGATGGACCGTTCGGGAACGCATAAAGGAAACACACACAAACATTTTCTTTTATATATATATAGATTAATCATTTGCTACATGTATATTTTGTATACGTATATGTATATTTTATTGAGAAATTAATATTCCTCTATTTTGCAAACCTACGTGGTAGTAGCAAAAAGTGAAATAGGAATAATAACTAATCCTTATCATTTGAATTCAATGCTTAGTATTTTCTATGGACATATAAAACAAACAAAAAGAATACGGACATACATATGCAAAAAATTTTTAAATTCTCCGGAATACAACGGAGTCTTACGCGTGAATCGAACTCGCACCGACGGTATAGAAGGCTGACGCTATAACCACTCAGCCACCGAGCGACAATCGATACTTTTCTATAGTTGAACGGTTGAAAAAATAGCGGTGCCGATGAATAATGGTTGCCATTTTGGCGTACTATCGCTCTGAGATGCTAATTTTACAGTTTTATGCTAATTAAAGATAGAAATATTTGTTTTTTTAACTGAAACTTATAAAAGATTTTAAGTTAGCGAATAACTTATCGAAAACACCAAGCCTCAATCGAATCTGTTCAATATTAAACTCTATAGGTCTTCTTAAAGTGTTGACGAAAAATTTTTTGGCGATAATAGGATTCTAGCAAAATCCCTAATTTTACGAAAAATTAAAAATTTCATATATCGGTTAATTTTTAACTTTGAAAGTCCATTTTTATCTCAATTTAAAGTACTCGCTGATAAGATTCTTCTACTTTTTGTTTTAATTGTGTACAATGATTGGTTCATTCAGAATTTTATAATTTACGCAAACTGCTTTAACATAGTGAGAATAGGACCAAGCGGTTCAGAGTATATAAGTACGGCGGTCTGACGAATTTTTGTACTTGGCGCGTTTATTCATTTGGCGTCTATTTTTTTTTTTTTTTAGCTTGGCGTTGCAGGTCAGCCACCCTGCTTGATATGTATATATATATATATATATATATATATATATATATATACATATATATATATATATATATATATATATATATATATATATATATATATATATATATATATATATATATATATATATATATATATATCAGGTAATCATAACTTAACTTGGCCTATTCAGAGCCCTCTGTAACTGTAACTAAAAGGCGGATTGAGCTGACATTTTGCAGATAGACAATTGAATAGGATGCGATGAAAGATTCCAAAAAAAAAAGGTTTGAGAAAAGTTTTTAAAAAAGTCCGCTAGGGGCACATTGCATCTAAATAATTTAAACAAGATACAAATTCGAATTCAAGCATAATTTATTCGTTACACACTGTCTAGCGATGTAAAAACAATTGTTCTATGTGGGCTCCTTCATTAGTATGTAAAATGTGCAGGCGAGGAATAGCGTGTTCAACAGCGAACCGCAGCTGGTCACCAGTAATCGATCGAACATACAACATTACGTGGTCCTTCAGGTCAGCCAAAGTTTTAACATTCCTCCTATAAACAAAGTTCTTTAAATGACCTCATAATCAAAAATCACACGGAGTGAGATCGGGAGAACGGGCCTGCCAAGGAGTAGGAAACGATCAGCTAATCACCCTGTTATCCGTAAAATGGTGTCGCAAAAACCTCCGCACACAGAGTCCATTATGTGGAGGGGCACAATCTTGCATAATAGTAATAGACTCAAGGCCTTGTCGCTGCTGGAATTGAGGTAAAACGAAACTGCTGAGCATGTCATGATATCGGAGGGCTGTTACAGAACATGTGACAGGATCATTCTCTTTCAGTTCTTCGAAAAAGAATGGTCCAAGGATAAATTGGAAAGTGAATCCACACCAGAAAGTAACTTTAGGGGAGTGTTGCGGAATTGTGTAGAAGGCACATGGATTTTCCAAGACCCATATTCGACAATTCTGGGTGTTCACTGTTCCGTTCAAATAAAAATGAGCCTCGTCACTCCAGAGAATGTTCCACGGCCAGAAGTCATTGACTCCCATTCGGGCAAGTAAAGTCAGGACAAAAGATAATCGACGGTCATTGTCGGTAAGAAGCAGTTGCTGGTTGTGGCTGATCTTATACGGAAAAAATTTCATTATTTTTGTCAGGATCTTCTTCACTGTGCTATACGGTACGTCTAATTGTCGTGACACTGCACGTGCACTGCTGACTCCATGATCATTTATCAGTGACTGTTCGACAACTGCCGATGCTACTTCTGAAACGACTTCTTCCCTGATAGGCTTTCGCCCTCTGTCACGTTGAACTCTTAAACACCAGTGTTTTCAAATCGAGATAGCATGTCTCTCACACCTTGTGGAGACATTGAACCCCGACGCAATTTCATTTGACGTCGAAATTCATGAAGAGCTGCAACAGCATTTAATTGATTTTGATAAAAATGTTTTACGATTAACGCACGTTCTTGTAATTTAATTGCCATCGTAACTGAAAGACTGATAAGCACTGAATCTCATCCTTTTCATACCCAAAATTCACTTTGAATTCATATGCTTATGCAAATCAGATTGTTTTCTTCTTCACTTGCGTTG
Source organism: Dolomedes plantarius (assembly GCA_907164885.2). Taxonomy (NCBI): domain Eukaryota; kingdom Metazoa; phylum Arthropoda; class Arachnida; order Araneae; family Dolomedidae; genus Dolomedes; species Dolomedes plantarius. The sequence goes on from OU015492.1 coordinate 87,697,224, forward strand.
CCATATTTATCAACTTTTGTACCGTCATAATGCTTCAAAATGTTAAGCATCATAACGTTAAATTTCATTCTGACTGTATATAGTTACAATGTCTAACCATATACTTGCTTTATAAACAAAGTATAACGATTGGTTTCTGGATAAGTTTTTTTTCCCTTGCACATCTCTAATTCATCATATTTGTGGAATTAGACTAAGACGCTAGCAGAATCGTCTCCCTTCCTTAGAATATGTAGCTAACGAGAAGTAGGATTTGATGAAAGTAAGCATTGGGAGTAGAATGTTCAAAGGGGAAGATAAAAAAGATTGTTCTTATTTCTTTCTAAATATATGACAAAATACATTAATAGATTTAGTTTTACTGTATTTGTACGTATGCAACGGCACTTGAGTTTTAAGAAAATGGTTTCCGTACGTGTTTCTACAAACAGTTTTTCATAAAAATTACATATCAGCGATATTTTCCTACCGATGCTAATTCACCAGTACCAGTAACATGAGGATTTATTTTTACAAAATCTTGGTCCTTGTCGGATGATTGTTGTCGTAAGTGGATGGTTGATCCTATAGATGTGTGTTTACCATTAGTAACGGGATGTTTGAAGCAACATGAACGCTAAGCTATAATTATTTTTACTCATAATTTATATTGAGAAATACAATTTTTCATATTTCTTTACTATACCTAACGTAACTGCACCACGATATCGGTTAAATTCTTCCCGGCTTGTTAGATAAACGAAAAAACTAAACAGACACTGGTGTATTCCATTTCAGAGACATTTAATGTAAAAAAAGGGAGATACCCCAGAGGATTAGACGCTTGGGGGACGCTTTCAGATGCTTGCAGAGGATTAGACGGGTTGTAGTAAATAAAAGAAAGCAAAAGATCCGTCATTGAAAATAATAACTCTAATGGTGTCATACTACAACGTCCTTGAATACAAAACTAAAGGGCTTTAGTTTTATACACAAAACGGCCAAGTTCAGCTGAACGGTAAACTGAATGCTGCAGAGAATGCATTGCAAATTGCTTGTTATATTTGGTTCATCAATGATTACCATCTGAGTATTATAATTTTAACAAGATATATTATAATTGATGTTTTATCCAAAATGTATGCTATGCAGATTCCTGCAGCTTTTCACATATTATCGTGGATTTTAGAAAAATAATTCTATGCATATATAGGCATCCCATCCACCTTTTTCGGCCAACGTTACTGCTTTGTTTTTAAAGGGGCTGGTAACTTAACAACATGTCCTGCACAATCAATGGCTTTGTGATTTATCTTTGTAAATGTGTAAAGAAATTTTATTTAAGGGGACTCACTACCCTTAAATCTTTAAAACATTCTATTTTTTGAAAAAAAAATATATGTTAAAGCCTGATCATTTCTGAACAAAATAAAGCAAACCGCGTGAAAATATTCCGCTTATTTCCGGAAATATTGATATTCTAAATATTTAATTACTGATCAAGTTTATGGTAAGAGAAATTTTAAACTCATTTCTCTCAAAATGTAATTTTGCATCATTCTGCAACTGATATCTCAAAAACTATGAAACATAATTCCATGAAATTTTTATCACTACATAATCATGTCATTTTATTGCGAATGAACTATAATTATTGCAATCACAGCACATTTTGATATTTTTTCAGGGGTAAATTAATGCAAAAATTTAAGGAAATTTTAAGTATATTTTTATCAGTTTTAAAAATTGAAGAAATATTTTAATGTTGAATGTTTTATGTTCAATTGTATTTTGAATTATTTATTTTAAATATAAAACAGGAATTATTTATTTAAGTGCAAAATTAATTTCATAGTTCTGTGTGCAAGCCAGTATACAATACAAATACTTAAAGAAGGTATATCTAGATCATTTAAAAAAAATATTTAAAATTATTTTGATAGTTGAAAATTTGTTTATTAATATAAATATATCAATTTATCATATACATAAAATTTGGAAAAATTGGGAGTAAATTGAAATAGTTACAAAGAGTCAAAAAGTATGAAAATATGCCTTATATCCTCGTCTTAAAGGTCGTGAGTCCCTTTAATGTAAACATGAACAATCCCTCATCTGCTAAAATAATTAACTAATGAAAAATAGTGATAATGAAAAATAGTGATAATGAAAAATATGAGTGGTTTGTGACGTATCTTACTCATTATAAATATATCTCACCATTGTGTAACACCATGCAAACTATCTTCTAGTTTTTCATAATCTGAATGTGTTACAGATAGGGAAGATATGCAGATAAAATACAGTAATAAGTTATTGAAATTCATAAGAAACATTACTGGAAAATTAATTATTATTCTCTTTTCAAATTAAAGGGGAATCGATATTATTTTTGCGTGACAGATTAACAGAAATAATCTTTATGGATGCTCTCCTAGGAATGATGAACATTCATAGTATTACTTACATTCTTAAAGCTATTAAAGTAAAAAAAAAGTAAAAAAATACATATAAATATAAATATAAAGAAGAAGAAAAATATATTTTTATTATTATATGAAAAGGAACTGCAACTTTGGAACCCTATGTCCCAAAGTGAACATAACCTTTGGTTGATGTTCACTTTGGAACATCAACCAAAGTGAGATGCAATATAGTTTAAAATTTGATAACATTATCGACCAGATTAAAAAGGCAAATTTTCTATTTGATGGTCACTTATGCATTAAGTTTAAAATTTCCTTCAAAAGGATATTTTTACCCTTTCAGGGGCAACAACCTCACCCGCTTTCACAATGCAGATTTATTCCCGATTTTTTAACATAAAAAATCTTGAAAAATTAAAGGTTACAAAATGTTCATACTTCTTTAAAATGATAAAAGAAGTCAACACTAGCCATTTTACTGATCACTGAACTGGATTACATTGAAAGCAAGTGAAAAATAAGACTAGATTTAGGCGTTTGCACTGAGCAAATGGCGCCCCTTATAGGGAGGGTTAAATTAGCATCCATATATACATATTTTTTTTGTACGGTATATACATATACCGTACAAAAATATAAAGCCCTTTAAGGAGGCTTAATATTCTGCTCTTAGACCTGTTCCAAATAAATCCTTTCCCCATCTGTAGAATTATTTCTTATCCGAACAAATTTGTGAATCATTCATGAAGAGGAGGAATCAAGAAAAATTTCATGTTCAAATTTATAAATGTATTAAAAACACAGTTAACAAAGGAGTCGATATAGGCACATACTACCACGGCTAAGGGTGATTATCTTGAAAGCAAAATACAGTGAGAAAACTAAGCGTGGGGAATAAAGTTAAATTGAAGGTGCATAATATCTTAGGAAATGCGATTAAATCGTACCATAGTGCCAAAGTGTGAATAACAAATTGACTGAAGCTGGAGAAAGTATATAAGATATGTAGAAAGTCGATAATATATGTACTTTAAGTATTTTTATCGCAAATTTGATATCCTGAAATAAAAGGCAAAGGAGATTGTGAGTGAGCGCATTTCCTGGATTTCAACAATGAGGTTTGTTATATTCAAAAGAAATATTTTTTCTCATATTGAAATGGAGTTATGTTTCTCAGAAACCATTGTGATTTACTGAGTTATTCTTCATTATTATATCTAGTTTTCTTTTTAACACTATGCACTTGATAATCTTTTAATCTGCCGAATTTCAGCAATTTCACACTTACTACAAAAGAAGAAGGAAAGAAATCGAAATTTCTTTGTTATCATTCCCGTGTAAATTTATGTGTATCACATTATTTGCGCTCCAGAAATCTGCTAATAAATGTGTCTGTCACCTAAGACTTAAGTGACGGTATTTCTTAAAAGTGTTCTTTCCTGAAACATTATTTTTTGAAATTATTTCGATCGATAAATGGTATGTTTATTCCCTCAGGAAACGTTTTTCCTTCACATTTTTTCCAACCTAAACTAGAAGCTCATATTTTTGAGTTAAAAATTCGGTGAATTTCAATTTATACCCACTGATTCAATAAATTTAAGAAAATGCACTCTGTCAAAAGTTCCCTCGAACTTTTTTGCATCGAAAATTTGCTACATCCCTTGTTGATCAATTTCGTCACTTAGCTTTAAATAAAAGAAGAATTTATATAAAAGAAAATGTTTAAAGAAAATTGATAACTTTCGCGAAAAAAAAAACAGCGTAGCCGAAAATTTGCAGAATTTATAGCCTTTAAAGGAGGTGAACTGCGCGAGTCAAGAAACACACAAACATTACAAAGAAAAAAATAGTAAAACCTTTGTTAAATTAAAAGTTTGAAAGTGAATATCAACTATTTTTACAATATTTTACGACGGTCTATGTAAATTTTCTTAAATGATGCAAAACTTAATTAATGTACCTAATTTAAAATTAAATGATTATTTTAATAATATTAAATAAATAGAAAATATAAAACACATTTTTTATCGAGTCTTTTCCTTTGAATTACCACTACAATCACAAAATGCATAGAACAGGCCAAAGAGGTGGAGCTAAAATTCAAACTATATATCTATTATATCTGTTTTATATCTGTACACTGGAGAGATGTATTTTTGCACCTCAACACTGGTGTTTTAAACCATCAGGTCTATGTTTTAGTTAAATTACAAAACTGACGTAATTAGTATTTTAATGATTTAAATTCTGACACAAACATTTATTCACAATCTTTTAAATGGAAAACAACCAAACTATCTCTTGAATGAAAACTGGCTCTCTCTCGCTCTCTTAGCAGGTAGGTATGCTTAATTTGACACCTCATCATTTCCAAAAATCAATCGTTATTTATCCCTACAAAATGTCATATCGTTTCAGTGGGTATAATGATTCAAACTGTCTCACACATTCCTTCATATAAAGCAGCTGGACTTGCTTTGATTTAATTCTGAATTATTGCTGAGTATAACTACACGGAGCGGTTCTTTGTTCCTTTTTAATGAACTGCGATGAATTCACGAACAAAATTTATCCATCAGGTAAAAATGTCAAACAATTTAGTTAATGATTACAGGCCGCTCAACTTTAAACTAGTGAGAGGTAATAGAAGGACATGACATGTCAATAAAGAATTTATCTGAGGAAGTTGTGATTATAACTTAAGTACTAGATATAGGTAATAGTGTTTCTACGCAATTACAATGGAATTTCGTTCAGAAATACGCAAAACATATTCATGCTAGATTTTTGCCTTATATAGTGTAATAACTGTTTGAAGGTTGCATATGCTTTTGCTGCGTTTTCTATGCTAGACATTATACTTTCTAGCAGTGGTTAATTTTATTTTCTGAACAAATAATATAAAAACAGTAAAATGAGACACAACCCTGTAGAAGATAGGAAAGTAGTCAATTACAAGACGCCTGGTTTCCTAAGATAAGACATTTGACAGAGGGCATTTCCCATATTTCCAGCACTTTTTCTTGTTACACTTTTGTCATTCATGGGTTTAGTAATTATATTAATAGTAACTAGTAATAATAGTATATGAAACGCAGTATTTATAATTCAATCTATAAAGTCAAATGTTTTAATTTCCAAAATATGCAACAAAACACATCCTATGTTAAATCTGTGACTTAATATTAAGTATATTTTGTCCAAAATTATGTAGTTTTACGAGACTTAACGTACGTTGTCTTCTTTTCTAGTTATCTAAATATATCGTAGTGTCTTTAAAAGTGGCTATTTATAAAATTTTCTGCCTATGGATTCGCATTTAGTTCTTTAATAAAATTTGAATTCCCAGTAGCGTTCATTAAAACGCCCATTCATTGAAACTCAATCTCCTTACGAATCTCCCTACAAACTATTTAATAACATTTTACAAATTTAAGGTCACCTTATAAATTAATGAACTAATAATATTTGATGACATGACACTGCAGTGTGCCCGTCTTGCTCGCCATACAGCACTCGGAGGCGTAATTGCTTACACTCGCAAGGTGCAAAGTTTTGTGAATCTTGAGTAAAATTAATCCAATTACAGTGCCTGTCTAAGTTATTAAGCACTTTGAGAGAGGTGTCTTTATTATGTTTCGGAACTCTTGTTGAAAATCTTAGATGGTCCGTAATGACATTTATTTACTTATTCTAATTATCCAGACTGATTAAAATTAATTAAGCTTAATAACCGTCATTATCATTATCAAATCTAGATTTGCACTTGTTATAATGAGGCATTACATTACTTTTAAGACTGTGATAACATTTGTTAAAATTAGTTGTGTCGTTCTCGAATGAACAATGCAATGAAACAATAGAAGAACATCGTAAAATATTTAATGCTGCTAGTTATACGCTTGGAAATGTTTTTTGGTTTAAAAGGAATTTGTGCGGATATTAATTTTAAAGTACATGTTTTAGCATTATTTAAAGTTAATTGAGACAATCTTTTCGTTGTAAAGGAGAATTCTTTGGTGGTGATATTTTTGATTATAATGCAGGTTTGGTTTCAAAGATGAAGGAAAAAAACTCGAATTTTCAGAAATATCGACTATGCATAGGTATCCCGTATCCATATTTATTCGAATAAAAATAATTCATTTGAATTATCTTATATATTTTGTCTATTTGCCAATGAAAATCTAAGTTTTCTTATAAAATCTTATGAACGTTTAAAAAAATCTTAGTGAATGGTTCAAAATTCAAATTTCCCAGTTAAATAATTACTACATGTCAAAGTATGGATGGAGTTTTTGAGTCACTTAGCAAAAGCATACATCAATATTTTAAATATTTTGAATTGCCCAAAAGTTTCTAAGCTATGCTACTTTTATCGCCATGTCTTACCGTCTTCTTGAATATGTGTATATAGACGTAACCGTTATGCCCTCTTGAGAATCATCGTGTTTAAAAAAAATATTATTTATCACTGAAAACTTCCTTTTTTAAATTTTCTGCATAAACGAAAAAACAAGTCCAATCACAAATATTTTTTGTTAAAATTTTTAACTTCGATTTTTTAATTTAAATATACTGACAATGGTATACTATTTTTATTCAGAGTGATATGCAAGAAATGTTTGACTCATACACTATCTGGCCCAAAATATCAGGACCCCCCCCCTCCCTAAACAAGTGGATCTGGCAGTTGACGTAATTTGAAGCGTAACCGAAAGCTATAAAAGTGTTGGTAGTAAATTGTCAGGTCATATTTATGCGTTTGTGAGACAATGAGTAAGTCAAATTAGCTTAGTGACTTTGATCGTAGCATTATAGTGAGATGCCACCTTTGTGGAAAATCAGTTCGTGAAATTTCGGACATTCTACAGAAGCCAAAATCCATGGTGAGAGATGTAATTGTGAAGTGGAAATGCCGAGGCAGTGAAACTGCAGCGAAACGAGGTGGTAGGCTGAAAATAAGTTAGTGAACGCAGTCGTAGAACTCTGAAAAGGGTAGTGAAACAAAATCACAAGTCCTCGTTGATTGAAATCTCTCAGGATTTCCAAAGTTCATCAGGCGTTAGTGCTAGCAGCAGAACTGTTCACCGAGAGTTAAAAAAATGTGGGATTCAATGGTCGTTCAGCCGCTTACAAGCCGAACATCACTCCCCAGAATGCGAAGCGTCGATTGCAATGGTGCAAAGCTCACCGTCATTGGACTGTGGACATGTAGAAAAATGTTCTATGGAGTGATGAATCTCGTTTTATAATCTTACAGTCTGATGGATACGTCTGGGTTTGGCGGATGCCCGGCGAGCACTTCTTACGTGACTGCATTGTGCCGATTGTTAAGTTTTGTGGTGGCAGCATCTATAGTGTGGGGGTGTTTTTCAAGGTTTGGCCTTGGTTTCTTAGTTCCTGTGGTTTGAAACATGAATTCTGAGATGTATTTGGACATTCTGGACAATGCGGCTCTCCCAACTCTATGGCAATATTTTGGGGAAGGCCTATTTCTCTTCCAGAAGGATAATTGTTCTATTCACACATCGAGACTTGCGCAGGCATGGTTTGACGAAATGGGTGCTCAAAAACTAGACTGGCCTTCTCAGAGATCCGATCTAAATCCCACTGAACACCTTTGGAACGAATTAGAACGCAGATTACGTAGCCAACCAAACCAACCATTCTCACTGTCAGCACTCACTTCAGCTGTGATGCACGCCTGGAAATCAATTCCTTTTGACACCTATCAAAAACTGGTGGAAAGTCTTCCCAGACGTGTGCAGGCTGTCATCGATGCAAAAGGAGGACCGACATCATATTAATATGTGCCTCGAGACTCTTCGAGACCTTACCACTGGGCGTCCGGATACTTTTGACCAGATAGTGTATCTCAAATATCTGCTTTTTGTGTAAAGATGTTTAAGTGGCAGTCCTTTTCAAATTTGGAGAAATTTTGGGACCTCTCAGTTTTCTGCAAATTTAACCGATTGTAAAACACTCGCCAGTGAAGACACTACAGAGAAAAGGTGACGGATGATCTAGTAACTTGAAATAGTTATAGTGAATCTGTTTATTATGAAACGCATTATGTGGTTCTGATTTTATTCAGTTATTTGAAAATAAGGAAAATTGCACATTTACAAAAATGTTCTTATTATATATCCTTCGTGGAGAAAATAACTATATGACAAGTTACCATGACAATCAAAGTTTTGCTCTACGTCTACTTTCCTGTCATTATGAAAGTTCCAGCTTTAAATCTTTTTGTGCTCTCCTCCATTCCTGAAAGTCATGTGTATATCACTGGTGGTGAAAAATTCGAGAATGTCTACAATAAGCGACTCTTGAAAAAATAATCATCTGTTAAAAACCAATGATATAGTAATCCAGATTTGCATAATATTCCATCTGTTACAGCTGTTTTAGTGAATCTGTAATATTATTTCAATTGTGCATCAAATTCAGTGTAATCCCACCCATTTTTAATCTTCGGTATAAGTTTATAAATATCATAACTCTCAATCTTCACTGTTGTTTAAACTTCTGTTATAAAACATTCCTGAAAATGAAAATAAGCTTTTGCATGTTAAATGTATGAGCTTGCATGTTAAATAAGCTTTTAAAATGTAATATAAATAAAATGTTAGACATTTAGGCTAGGCATCCGTAGAGAGGAGTGTACGGTCATAAAATTTAGGATGATAAATGTATGATTCATATTAATTTTCTTTTTTTCCTCTGCTGGCTATTCTCATCATTAATATGATTTTGTCTTTGACCTCTATCTGTCTGTTTCTTATCTTCCGAGGAAAAAAATGGGACACAGAAATGTCCTTTTAACATTTCATTCTATTGTGCTACGTTTTCTCCACTTTTATTACAATCTTATTATTATTATTCCGTTTTTTCGTTTTATTTACACAACATTAGGATTTAAATTTCCTTTCCATTTTATCACATTTTCTACATTAACCCTCATAACACTAAGAGGTGTGCTTAAAAATTTCTTTTAAGGGGATCACAGCTTCCCACGGACTTGTGTTCATAATTCAATTATTGCATTATTTCATTGTCTTTCATCAACATTTATTTGCAGTAAGAAAGTCTTAATGAAACTATAACGCAATGTAACAATATAATGTTTTTCTGTTAAAATTTTCCTTTTTTACAGAAAGATATTACATTGTTACACTAAAATCGATATCAAATGTTTGCAGAGATACTTAGTTATTTTTCACGAATATATTTTGTCAAAACAGGTTTAACTGCACTATTTTTCAATGTAAAAATATTTCGTATATAAGCCCTTGTGGTACTTTTAAAATTATATGAGCAAATATCCCAGCTTCTTATTATAACTAAATAATGTTATTTTTCTTTTGCAGATAGACCATATAGAAATAAACCAGAAATACCACAAAGTAAGTGAAAATATTTTTGAAATTTCAAACAATTGTTTAATTTCTTTGAGAGATTATCTCTCGCTTTAAAGTATGATTATTATGAAACCAAAAGAAAAAGCTTCTATCACATAAAAGGAGCTTATATTTGTATGTCGCAATTTCGCCTTAATGCAGCTGTAATTCCTTGTATGGAGAGATATTTTTTTTAAATTCCCTATTTGTTATATGTGATTGTGCAATGCTTTTGCTTGGAATTAAGATTTATTTCAGTATTAGGTTTTTACTTACTTCAAGACGATATATAAGGACTAGATATATCATATTACTAAATCCCATAGAAAATAAAACCCACTATAAAATAAATTAATGTAATTTGAAAGTTTTGAAAATTGTCATGTTCTCCCTTATCTAGTATTTCCTGGAAGGTATTTTTATAAGAAATAATTTTTTTTGTTTGGATAGAATTTTTTTTCATTCATCATTATAAGCAAAATATCGCTGCTTTAAAATATCACAGAGTAAGTCGTATTTCAATTTATGATCTTCTTGCACTTTTATATAAAGTGGCATAGCTACAATTCTCTCTTAAACAGTGTATATTTATTTTATAAACAATGACCACCAGGATAAATTTCTTCGTTATATTTTTAGTGAATTGTTCAAATTTTGACATCCACATTGAATAAAATCTTTAAGGAGATATACAATTAAATAACACCAATCTTATATATAAAGCAGAAACGGGAAATGGGTCGTGTATGTATGTGTGTGTGAGGCACAAAAACTCAAGAACCGTGAGCCCTACCTTGGTGAAATTTACACGATTTAATGTGCTTGGAAAATCAGAATGAATGTGACTATTTTCATCCCGCTACGACGTTCCATTGCCGAATTATGTTAGAACAAGTTTGCGCGGTATCAACGGATATTTTTGTTCAAAGCCATTGTAACATTTCATTTTAGCAAATTAAATTATAATATTTGCGTAAAAATAAGTAGACATGAATTAAAAACGTGATTTATTCATATATTGGCGCCTGCAAGAATGAATTTGATATATTATTTTCATATACGTGGCAACGCCAGAATATTTCTTTTTAAAAATGAAAATATAAAGATGGAAAGTCTTTCATTTTCAATGAATGGGTTCTCAATCCATTCCATGCGTCAAAACTATCCCAAGCTACCTGTTCAAACTCAAATATACTGAAGGACACGTTCAGTTAGATAGAAACACGTGCGTTTAGCCTAAAGTGACACTGAAACATGGAAGACGATTTAGTTTTGAAAAAGAATTACAATCATGAAATACGCGTATATTCTAATTACGAAAGACTGAAAGTGGCATTGAAACGTAGCAGACGATTTAGTTATGAAAAAGAATTCCGAGCATGAAATATGTGTAGATACATTTTCTATAATAATTATCAGATTTGCTGTATTTAAATATTGAATGTGTTCTCAATTCATTCAAACGTTATGAATTTTTTATTACTAATAAAATGAAATTAATTTGTTTAAGAGTTGTTATAACTTTAGAACGTAATAACATGAGGCTAATCATAGAAAATAAACAATAGCAGAAACTAAATCCCGAGTGAAGCTGGGTAATAAATCTAGTAAACTTATAAATTCCATGGATTTAAAAGAAAAAATTCCTTTACTCGGATAATTTACTGAGCAAGTTACAGTCCGTTTAATGTGTAAGGGTATCAAAATTTTCGTACATTCAATTATTGCGATCAAAAAAACGATATAAAATTCCATAATTTCAAAGATTTCTGAGTAAAAATTTGCTAGGATAAACTAAGTGATTTATAATATGAGTGTTTAATAACCTGAGATATAACTCAAAATATTGTTAGAAAAGTGAAAATTTCATAAATAAATTTGTGCATTAAGATTTTCGTTTATGGAGAAAATATGATATTTTTTAGGAATATCCACGTTGGGAGAAGAATAAATAAAATTAGATCCATAGAAAATTGATATTAAAGAAAATCTGAAATGAAAGAATTTATAATTCATTTACAATAATTAAAATGTTTTTAATATATACAGAAGCGCAGAGTTATTTTTAAAAAATTAGAATTTTAAGCATTACAAAATATTTATAGGGAGAAATAATTATTTTTCAAAATTCATGCAACTAGATTCCTCGTATCTTGATCTACATGCCATAGACATTATGCACCCTTTGTTTTTCCATATTATCCTTATTTAAATTTTATTTCATTAAAAGTTCTAATTTTTGTCCTTAATATAATATATTGGTATACACTTTATGTTATGGTGCATTGTAAGCTGTACGTATTATTAGTTTAAATGTACTATACTGCTAAAAAAAATTAGGCGAGCAAGCAAAGAATTTAAGAAAACCGTGTGAGACAGCCACGTATTGGCATAAAATGGATAGTACACGCGTATCAATGCGCAATACAGGAAAAAAGACGTAAAAAAATTGTAATTAAGCTTTAATTGTTTGAAAATATGGAAAAACATGAAAAGATAATTTAGGACAACAATTTGGTTACATGTAAACGATATGATAAAAGTATTGTTTAGAAATGATGCAAGATTTTTAATATGGCGTGTGGTCTCCTCGAACAGCTGAGACTGCTACACACCTATTTTCCATGGATGCGATGATGTTATCGATAAGACTTTGGGGAATACTGTTCCACTCATCAAGAAATGCAATCTCCAAGTCTCGGAGAGTAAAAAGAGGCCTTGGTCTCGCAGCAATGGGTCGTCCGAGCATGTCCCAAACATGCTCGATTGGATTCAGGTCAGGAGAGCACGCTGTCCATTCCGAACGCTGTATTGTTTCAACTTCAAGCATGTTCTCCACAAGACGAGCTGTATGCGGTCTGGCATTATCATGCTGGAAAACAAAGGAATCTCCAATGGCTGCAGCATAAGATATAACATGAGGTCTCAGTATCTCGTCTGCATACCTTCGGGCCGTCAAAGTACCATTCCGAATGATATGCAGGTCTGTACGTTCACCTATGCTGATTCCACCCCATACCATAAAACCAGCTCGTATGTATTGTGACCTTTCACGAACGAATGCGGGGTTATTTCGAGTGCCCCTTTCCCTCCATACCAAAACACGTCGAGTGTCACACTCCAGACTAAATCGGGACTCGTCTGTAAACTCGTCTTCGGAACTCGTCTTCTGGCCGCACGGTGGCGTGAGGTCAACGGAATGCAGACCATTGGCCTACGTGCATAGAGACCTCCATGATGAAGCCTATTACGTACTGTTTGGCTGGACACCCTTCGTCCTGTTGCCAAGAGCAACTGTCTTTGCAGCTGAGTAACATTGTCTGTTCTGTTTCGACGAGCTGTTAACAATATATACCGGTCATCAGTTGCTGTAGTGGCGCGTGTCCGACCTTGCCCTGGTCGACGTCTAATATTCCCTGTTTCTTGGAATCGATTCCACAGCCTTGCAACAACACTTCTGGCGACTCCAACAGCGACCGCGACACTACGTTGTGTTTGCCCGGATTCAAGTTTGCCTATAATACGCCATGCCATGGATTCCGGTAAATCACGTTGTTGAGACATTTTCAAGTCACCTTTTCTCAAAAAGAATAACTGAGCAGTCGAATTTCACAGTTAAGGCAGTGAAACAGACGTTTCTGCAACATCCTGATTTGCGCTATTATGTTCTTTTTCTGGTTTTTGACGTCATGAACTTTGATTTGCATATGAAGTTTTCTTCTTCTGTTTCCTGCTAGGCTTTAAATTATGGATGATTTATTTTATGTTACTTTTCGGTGTAAGTATTTGTGTAATTTCCTTAAAACCACGTGCTCCCATAATTGTTTTGAGCAGTGTATATCAAATCACATTTTTTTGGCAACAGTGTAGAAAAATGATTTCCTCGTAGTATATACTATATTATTATTTGTGGAAATCGTGTTTAGAAAATAATCATTTTCACGGTGATGAGTGTTTATAAAAGAAGGGAAATTTGTCCTGTTTAACTTATTTGTAAACTTATGCATTATTTTCTAGAATAAGGAATAAAAATATGGGATAATTTGATCTTCCACGTTTTGATCCAGAACAAAGATAATTCAAAGGAATAAAAATGCATTTTTGATGTACAATATACATATAGAAACAGTAAAAAATACTAGACAACAGCGAGATATTTTAGGAAATTTCAGTATGAAGTGTTTGTTAAATGTTGTTAAAATATTTTGAATATCATCTTTTAATCTCCATTTCTTTCATGAATAAAACATGAAAAAAATTATATGATACGCAAAAAGTTATTTGTTATTCTCAAAAGAATATTTTGTAAAATTTAAATAAAATCAGGTTTATTTTATAAACTTAAAAAAGGCGGGTAGCAAAGGTTTTAACGTTGCTAAAAAGAAAAACCATGGAACCATTTTAATTTTTCTAAGAGACCGTGGGATCAAGTAACTAATAGCTTTTATAGGATATTCTCTGTAGTAAGATTAGAAATTTTTAAAAAATTGAATCTATAAAAACACTCTTTTTTATTGCTTTTATCATTATACAATTCGATAAACAGTTACTGGCGGTATTTAATAATGCCAAAAATGTTTTATAAATATCTGGAGGTTGAAAAGGTTCCCTTCGAAAATTTGAACATTTCATTTAATATGATTTACCAAGCCGTGTTTGATTCAATGCAAATAATGAAGAATTATTTGTTATCCTCTTTAAAGAGACTTTAATACTGTTTACTATAGTTTACGAATCAATATTTCCTGGTTGTGTTTATATACACAGCATAAGTAAATTTATATATCCAGCTTCCTTGAATGCACGTTTATATTTAATTAAATAATTTGTAAGGTATACATAAGAATCGATTCACAAGAATCGAACTTTTGAGTGACTGAATTAAAGAAGCTGCTTGAGTTATGCTAATTTCGGCATACGCGCTTGGTATAAATACCAAGCAGCTTGATTAAATTAAGAGGTTGTTAAGGTTGATAGATAAGCGAGAGGGAGCTACGAGGTAAGCAGCTCCAGGTGTTAACCGGCTCTTGTGCTTAGCAGGCCCAAAGTTTACGTAGCAGATCTGCTGGTTTGACTCTCTAGGTTGTGAGTATTGCAAAGTGATTTTTTATTGGATGCTAATATATATTCCGTACTATTAGTACGTATGCTTATTGCTGTAAAAGCAAATTCTATATGTGCAACGAATTCAATAAACATTGTTTCATGTATAAACTATGTTTGTATCAAATTCATTTAGAGTGTCACTTCAAATTATATACACCGAAGTCTGGGTAGAAGTAGCAATTCTCTATAAATTGTAATATGACAAATGTAAGTATTTACCTCGAAATGATTTGAAGGATAAAGCATTTTACACAGAATCAAATCGAAATGCTAGCGAGGTCTTTATTTATATAGAGAATTCTTTTATCTTAGTGAGCTGTTTAATCTT
Organism: Dolomedes plantarius; assembly: GCA_907164885.2. Classification (NCBI taxonomy): domain Eukaryota; kingdom Metazoa; phylum Arthropoda; class Arachnida; order Araneae; family Dolomedidae; genus Dolomedes; species Dolomedes plantarius. The sequence goes on from OU015492.1 coordinate 87,712,469, forward strand.
TCACCACCTCTTTTTTTTATCCCGCGTACATTTATTCTTACTACTTTTTCTTTGAGCCTTTTTTTTTGTTTCGTTTCTCGGTCGGTATCCGATTGTTTATTATGTTCGTCTTCTCTCGTTCCAAGATAAAATGGTCTATCACTGCTAATGATAAAATCAATGACTTTAAATGTTCTTCGTTAATGGCTGATTAAACCGAAAATGCGCCTAATGCCTAATTTCCTACTAAAGATTGTTCTGAATTCTTGTATACGAAATCTTCATGATAGAAACCGTATAGTGGTTTGCGTAAAGTAATGTAAAAAGCATATATATGTAGTTACCGTTACTTTACTTACACATATATATATATATATATGAAACAATAATGTTTCCCTTCATTAACTTTGTCTTACCGAAAGAGAACATTATCCCTCAATTTGAGTTTGATCTAGATATACCAAATTAAGCTATTAGTTTCCCCCTAAAAGCCACGTGCAGCCAACAATTATATAAGTCGAACCGTCGATCCTCGTGGAACGTTCGAAATAATCACCCCATATGATGCGTTAAAGTCAGGTGTCAATTATTAACCAATTAAAAGTTCAGCGCGCCTGTACATTTCGTAAGAATCAGCGTTCCTCGGCGTCTCCCTCAGCACTCTTTTGTATTCACCCCAAGCCATTAACATGTAGAGTTTTTCGCTCTCCGTCCGTTACGTCGGAGCGTTGCACTGCCGGGGTTTTCCCCCGTTATTCGCGGGATATGTTGAGTTAACATGTTTGTAATTTCGACTAAATGATGCTCAGAAATAAAGTAATTCTAAGAAATAAAAGGATTATGTGTCAAATTATGTGGATGCCTGTGTTCCTCGTCTGGACTCCCTGCCTAAGTCTTTGCCTCCACTCGCCGACCACGTCTACTGTTTAATGTTCAGAAGACTACAAGTACTATGACTTCATAATGTGAATTGAGGTCTCCTACCTGATATCTGGGATTTTTCGAGTTACCGGCCTGTTGCATAACTCCGCGACAGCTTTCATTACTTACATACACACACACACACACACATATGATATTTTGGTACTTAAAAATCTCCGTAGGATCATTTAATCACTTTCCTTGGAAATGGATGAAATTAATGAGTGGATTAGGAGGTTACAGTTTTAGGGGTGTAGTTGGATTCGTTTGGATTCATCTTATACCTTATACCAATAATACTATGAAAATAAATTTTGATGATACCAGTTACTGGTTTTATGCCTTGATGAGCATAAAAGTAACTATACATTATGATACCCATTTTGGTAAATCAAGGTAATAAGGGGTAAAAAGAAAATTGATTCCGGGAAGCAAAACTTAGGAAATGTGGCTTCTTTTGCTAGAAATATTAATACATATTTACAATTTGAAATATAAGATATCTCGCATTCTTACCATTTATATTACTTGTATGCTTAACATTTATCCAAAAGTAGATAGTATAACCTAGCCTAATGCCTAATTTCCTACTAAAGATACAGTTTCTATACACTATCTATATACAGTTTCATGGATATTAATTGAAACAACAAAAGGATGTAGTAAAACTGTATTCGCTTTCATAAAAGTCAGTGGCTTGCTCTGTACATTAGACACGATTGTATTCTCAATGAGTAACGATTTCATTGCTAACATCACAACATTTATTGACACAAATGGCAGAATGAAACTAAAAACTATCTACACCTGAAAACTATTAAGGCTGTTGTGTACTAACCCTGTTGGATACACTCACTTCAATATCAACCCGTGGAGAAAATTTTTCTACCATTTACAGATACAAAAATGCTGATAATCCAATTAAAATTGTATTTTCAGATTGCCTGAAATGTTCTGCCCCTTGCAGATATATTCAATTTATAAATTTCGTCCGCCAAAGGAATTTAGGAGTGCTTAAATCATACTATAACGGATTTTTCCCTGAATAATTTAAATTATAAAATATTATATGCATTTTTTCTTAAAACGAAAAAGCGCAAAATTTCCCCAAAGTGCAAAATTTCTTTCTCTATTACGGAGTACAATTAAACACAACAAAAATCTTTAAGTCAGAAATCCTTGGACACATTTTCTCTCTATGTTAATATTTAGGTGAGTGAATCCAATAGGGTAAGTACACAGCACCCTTAATACTTACACTCTAGGCTAAAGAGTTATTTATAACCTCGAGTCGGATCACCGTAGTCACTTAATCAGGAGGCTAGTTACACTTTTCTTCTACTAATTTACATTTTTACAAATACATGTCATGTTTACTTTGTTGGATTCAATTATTATATTTACTACTAAAAAAATCGAATTTCTTCCAAATATTTATCATATTTTTCACATGTGCACTCTAGACACTGCATTAAATATAACCCACCATAAAACATTGTCCCTCCAATCTTCCTCTTCCACATTTTATACTTTTGAAATATTTTGGTAGTATTCACCTCTTTTCTCACCATTATTTTCTATGATATGAGTTGTTTTCTAGTACTCCAAAATTAGTTTTATTCTAGAGGGGTTCTTACGTTGTTTGGTCTTGAGAAGAGAAGGTTTTGATTTATTTTCACATTCAAAAGGAAAAACGAAAAATACCGAGTTTTGCGTAGCATTTGAAGATTGGTTTATCTGCGTTCTAATAAGGCCTGTATGCATACCACACACTTGAACTAATAAACGCGATATGAATTTTGAAAATACATACGTGATATTAATTAATTTTTACATATCCATAAATATCGATGTACTAGATAAGAGTCTCGAGAAAACACTTACAAAGCTTATCAATGAAAGGAAAAGTAAATCATTTTGATTATGCTTAATTCTGCTTAATGAGTTTTATGCTAAATTTCTAAGAATGTTATTCGTACCATAAAGTAAGAAGACGTTTGACGTAGCTTTAGCAGAAGAAAATTCAGAGATGTGCATTAGAATTTTTAGATACTCTAGGGAATTGTTATTTATTCCATTAACTTAAAATGTTCTGCCACCAAATCTTCGATAAATAACTTCTCAGAAACCACTGGCAGGAAATCTCCTGCATTACAATGAATTATCGAGAATCATTTACTGTTGTTCAATCTGATAAATTAGGTGTGTGTTGGATATAGCTTATCGGGCGTTTAAAGTAATATAAAATGTACATTGTTATCTTTAAAAGAAATATTAGTAATATAAATCTAAAATTATTTTAGTATTTTTCCATGCAATTAAAAATGCTTTATCCCAATTTAAAAATTATTTTATATAATATTGAAACGCATATTTTTTACAACCACTGGGTTTAATTGAGTGCCTAGGAGTCCAATAAATTATCTTCATGATTAAAATGTAGCGAGATATCTCAAAATTATTTTTTTTTAAATCCATGTGATGGATTTTAAATTCCTGCGGCCATAAATCAACATGCAAAAACAAACATACAAATGCAAAAAACAAGACTATAAAACGATGTTAAAAATTACTTAAACCTAAATGGATCCTCTTATAACATTAATGCACGTATTCCAAAGTTATAGTAACAGATTGGAAGCTAAAGACGTGGGGTCTGTCCATATCACATTGCACCGGATGGGGTACCTCCAAGTTTTGCCCCATAGGTGGCTGTAGACCGCAGCAGACGACCATCCTCCCTACATTTATCCTTCCAAGCATCTGTGACATCGGAGGACCATAAAAGCAGAGAGAAGGGAGCGTGAGCCACTCAGATAAGCTGGCAAGAAGTAGCCAATTTAGTTGGCTAAATATAGGGTGGATTTTGAATAATTTAATTTGGAAGAATTGACCGAATAAAGGATGCTCCAGAAGCACGAGAAAAGATTCAGCGACACACAATTAATGTGGTCGATGGGAAATCGTAGAACCAGATTTAATCGAACAAAATGGTCAATTTTTGGTATCATTGAAACGACTATCTAGGAACCAACTAAGCCTAAACTGGTATCTGGTCAATTTTGAGAAACGCCAGACGGAATCGTGGCTCCCCATGCGGACCCCTAGAAAGTGGCATGCTCAAAAAGAATCCTTCAGACTGCCGTCATCTGGAAAAAACTTCGAGAAACAAAAACCCGAGAAAAATATTAAGAGGGAATACTAATAAATAAAATAAAAAGTCATAAACGAAAATTTAGCCGTGTCCCCCGGCAGTTAGTACGAGCTATACAGCGGCTTTTTGCTGCAGTCGACGGCCCAGAATCCCTGGGGATAGGGTTTACTGTTTATCTCCTAACTACTGTCTCTCTCTTTCTAATCTCCTGACTCATTAAAGTCAAGCGTGATTTCGACGTCAAAGCAGGTTTTTAACATTTTAACCTTACCTTGCCCGCTTCAGTCAGGGACGTTTTACTGTTTAACAGCATATTCCCTTTTTCCTCAGACGAGGAATCCTGTCGGTCGAGAAAACGTTCTACCAGTCAGAACAAAGAGGGGAAATTCTAAAGCTCATTCTCATTATAAGATGGGGAGAAAATGGTAGCTGCTAGATATGGAAGAGTCGATGAATTAATGGATATAATAAAAGGGCACTTACATGGAGACGAAGTTACCGCTGTAAATAAGAACTGGAGGCCTTATCTTCTGTACTTTTTGTCAGCCAGCACTTGATTAATTTACACTTGATAAATAAATTCTCGTGTAGCTCCAAGGCTGAGCTAGCATATTTCTAGTTGATTTTCCAATACAGTCAGCTAAGATGGTCCGAAAGCCGCTCTGAGGTGGAGGGGTCTTGACTTCTTGAAGGCTGTTGATCTACAAGCTGTGATCCCGGAGGCCACTGCCCCTACTTAGTCCACTGGTGTGTTGACGCGTGTTCAGACAAGATAAGTTGATATTCCCTTGGTTAATCCTTGGGATGTTAGATGCGGTGATCCCGAGAGCTGAGGAGTCTTTTGTTTTGTATTATGGTTGTTATTATGAGTCGTGCTTGAACTTCTTGAGGATTTTGCTAGTCGTCTATGTTATCATACAGCCAGCTCATTATTCTTTTTGCCCTAGTCTTATCCCATTTATTATCTACTACTTGTTTATGCTAGAGAGTTAGAGCTCTATCGTTTGGACTTTTTAGTTGGTCTATGTTTGAGAGTGGGTACTTTGTTAAGTAGTCCATCCAGTCTCCTAGTTCGTCGCACAGACACTGAGTACCAAATTTTGAATGTATGGAAGTAAGCCAAAAAAAATACCATGTCCTGAGTAGATCTGTACTTGGTCTCTTTCGCTAACCAGGCGATCTGTTAAGACAGTAGGAAAGAAGCCGAAAGTGGCCCTGTCAGTTGTTCCAAATTGCCAAGATATAGCCATTCCTCCAGTATCGTTTTTTTAATTTTTCCTTTTCAGTTATGATCTCAGCCACCATATTCTAGGTCTGTCCATTTTCTCTCAAAGATCACAATATCTTGAAAGTGGATCTTGAAGAATTCCGATGCGATTAATAAGTCAAATAAGATTATAATAACAGGAGACAAGTCGTTCAAATAATACTGCCTTCTTTTTGGGTACTCTTCGGATTATTACAGATTTTCCAATAATTCTTCTTTAATAAAGGATTTAATCCCGAATCAGCAGTGCCATTGAATGGAAGGTCAAGACAAAAAGGGAGGTCCGAAGAACAGCGTTTAACATTTAAGTCAAATAATCAGTTTTCTCATTTAGCTATGTTTAAAAAAATTGCACTAAGAAAAATCTCACAGGATTTCAAATGGGTATTGAAAGGAAACATGTAAAAATATGGATACACCCATTGCAAATCTTGTAACAAATGAAATAGCAATGTGATAAAATTCCCAAAACAACTAAAACTGGAAAGTTAAGAAAAATTCTTTTGTATAATCTCTTACGCATCAACAACAATACTCTTACAATAAAGGCGCAGGAAATATATAAGCAGCAATAATACTATGAAAAAATTTTTGTAAAAGGATATACAATGTTATTAACTGAAAGTAGAAATAGTGGGTTTACCGATATGTTTCGTTTTTTGTTGGATTTTCGGGCTTTCTTTGTTCCAGAAACGCAATGATTTACGCTTATTTATAAGAGAAATTTTTTACATAAATGCTATTACGTATTGAAATTTTGATGTTTCATATTACGAATATAATGTCTATGAGAATAAAAGCGTTCTAAATTAATCTCAATTTCATAATCCATATAGTCATTTTGCCACTTTTCCCCGCAAATAAACTCAATATTTGATTATTTATAAATTTATTTGGTACTATGTCATCTAAGATTCCATATTTTCTTTGTCACGTATGGTTATTTAAGTTACTGGAATTCTAATTTTATACCGAAATATTGAAAATATGAAGTAAAGTATAACAAATCCTACCAATTAAATAAAACAAATTTTTCGTGATTTATCGTTGTAAAGATTCTTGCGAAATGACATAAATATATTTAAATGAATTCAAACTTCAGGAACACGATAAATCTAAACAATGTTGTTTTAGGAATCCAGTAGTATTATCTTGTTGTTAAATAGAGAAAAATGTATACATTATCTAATTGCCTCAAACTTTCCCTTGTTTATTTTCCTGAATATATTCTTTTCTTTTTATCACATTCCGATTATTTTTTTATGTTTCCTCATTTAAAAGTTATTTAAGTAACGGGCAATAAAAAGACGTGCATTAAATAAATCTTCCTAATGTTTTGTTTCGTCTGGCTGCTTATAGAACTGAAAGGGATTACTTTAAATCGTGACGATCGCAAAGTTTCTCATTTATTACGTGTATGCCAAAGCTGAAAAAATTATGGTCATCTACTTGTATTACATATGTTCTCATGTGTAAATAAAACTATTTAGATCACGAGAGATTTATTACAGCAAAACACCAATTATATATATATATATATATATACATATATATACACTCACTTCCAAAAGTTAAGCACGGAGAGGAAAATGTTAATTTCCGTAAGCCAATCTGAATTAAAGAAGCTGAAGTTTTCTGCAAAGGTGGAAGGAAGTATGCAAATATATTAGGTAACAACAAATCACGTTTTCGCGTTGAGAAATCTACAAAACAGGTAGTTCTATAAGAATCCAGCATTGTGAAGGGTTACAGAAGTTGCATGTAAGTGCTGATGAAATGTGTTTAGGACATTCGTACGATTTGTTTTCCCGCTAGACGTGTTTCTATGGATGCCAGAAGACGAATGGAAGATTCTGAGCGCTGGCGGATTGTCGAATGCATTGAAGCAGGACAGTCTATCACAGATGTTGCTCTTTTCGTCGTTGTTCATCATTCCGTCATTTCACGATTATGGAAACAATTCCAAACCAGCCAAACAGTTGTCCGAAGACCTGTAGCCGGTCGTCCAAGGGTTACGACCCCCTCGCAAGATCGATATATTGTTGTTGTAGCCAAACAGAATCGAAGATCATCCTCCACAGATGTGACATCTATGGCTGCAGCTGCCATTGGCAAGACGATATCTGCTACTACTGTTACTCGAAGGCTACACATGTATGGTCTGTACGCCCGGGTACCACGAGTTTGTGTTTCTTTATCAGTTCAATCCAGAGGGGCATGACTAAAGTGGTGCCGCCAGCATGTGAATTGGACTGTGTCTGATTGGGGCAACCTTATGTTCACAGATGAGTCCAGATTTTCCCTACAAACCGATGATAAGAGTGTAAGGGTCTGAAGGGAACAAGGCACACGCAATCGGCCCGGGAACATCACCGAACATCACGCATTCCGAGGTGGAAGCATCATGGTCTGGGAAGGTATTTCATTGGGATATCGCACCGACCTGCACATCTACAGGTGAGGTTCTGTGAAGGTTGTACGGTATCGAGATGAAGTCCTAGACCCACTGTGAAACTTTATGCTGCAGCAGATAGTCCTACTTTCGTTTTAATAAACGATAATGCCCGTCCCCATAGAGCTGCCATCGTTGACGACTTTCTGGAGAGTGAGGGGATTGCGCGTATGGAGAGGCCGGCTTACTCGCCGAACCTTAATCCAATTGAATATCTTTGGGATGTCCTCGGCCGGGCAGTACGTAGACGTTTCCCACCTCCAGACACTCTCAGAGATTAAGAAACTGCCCTACAAGAGGAATTGCGATTACTGGACTCTGCGGTGGTGGATCACCTCGTAACAAGCATGATCACACGCTGTATACTTTGTATGAAGGTGAGGGGTGCTCACATACCCTATTAATGTCGGTTTCTGTTGTTTGTTTTGCATTTAAACATCATTTTGCTAATGATACAAATATGACGTCATCTTATAATTTATGAAAATTCAATATTTTTTAAAATCTCTGCATGTAATTCTTTGTTTTGTTTCATGAATAAACATAGAGCTACTTACGTGCAGCATTTTATGTCAATCAAAGCATTACTTGTCCATTTTTTCGCATTTTACCACTCCGTCCTTAACTTTTGTAAGTGAGTGAATATATATATATATATAAATATATATATATAGGATAAAAAATCCACCAGAGGGCGCTGTAGGCAGCGCTATAGTGAACGTCTACACATCTGGACATTCGGCGAGTGGAAGCTGGCGTATGTAGACATAGCGGGCTACATACAATTGTTATGATTGCTAGAACTATATCAGTGTTCATATTTTCTGTCATATTGTGGTTTCATGTGATGTGCTGACATATCCAACTTTGAATAAATTATTGTCGGTAAACTGACGTTTAATTTTGTGAAATACCCCTGGGCATTACTTTGGAACTTGTTTCTACTCCCGGATCTGACACATATATATATATATATATATATATATATATATATATATATATATAAATATATCGTCGCGAGGGTTAACCCTCTAACGGTACAGTGTGGGTCGGATCAGACCCAGGGGTGTATTTTCCCCCTCCAGTACTCTCCCCTCTCATTGCAAGATATCGATTTGACAAGGAACCCTACCAGGCAGTCTAGCAACAGGTGTTAGAGCGTTTGAAGTTATAAGTTTGTAGTAAATATGAGTTTCTTTGTTGAAAAACATTATTCATGGTCACTAGTTATTTTTTCTTAGATTTTTAATATTTTTATTTCAATTTCGAAGGCCAAAAATGTCAGTAAATATTATTTTTTACATTTTTGTGCTCAGAAATTTGGTTCAGTAACTTTTAAAACTAGGTACAAGACTAAATTACATATTAGACCTAATATATAGAACTTTCTATATAAATGCCAGAGAGATTTTCTTTGTTTAGCAAAAATATAATCCGTTGGTCTTTTTTCTACAAGAAGGTTTTATTTCATGTAAAATATTATCAATAAATGTTATTATACAACAAAAATGCTTAATGTGTACTTATTTCTACCAAAAACCTCATCAAAAAAGACATCGGGTCAGATCCTACCTGACCGTATCTTCTATTTCGTCTCAAACAACTGTACTGTTAGAGTGTTAATCAGAACGGTATTTGTATGGATATTTGTAGCCCATTCCGAACGGCTACACATACCCATGCCAACAGTAGGACTCGAACTCACAGCTGCTGGTACCGAAGGCCACCGCTCTATCTATTTGGCCACGGCCTTGTGCATAAGCCTTAAGATCTACGCTTCTACGAGTAATAAATGTAATTTTTTAAAGTTACAGAAATTTTTTAATTTCTTATGGTCTAGGAGTAGAAACTTTCAATATAAATGAAGAACATTTAAAGAAATTGACGAGCAAAATAATGAATATGTCGTCAAGATGGGCAACCCCTAACTCTATCGTTTATATTTTTTTCAAAAGGTGATGATTTTTTTTTAAAATTTGCTTTTATTTAAAGACTCAGGGAAAGCAATAGGACTCTTGAATTTTTTTTTCAATATACTGAGTTGGGCTATATTTCTGCAGACTAAAAATATAAAGACAGTGCTAAAGAAGAAAAGAAACTTTGTTCCATTCTAGATGACTAGAAAGAAATAAACTTGTTCTCTTAGCGTTCAAGATATTTTCGAAGAATGACGGTTTAACGTCATTATACTAAAGATGTCTGTCATTCTTTGTTGCTATGGGAATTGAAGTGACATTTTCTTGTAGACAAAAAGGTTGAACTTATTTTGTTTCGGCATTCTATTTCTTATAATTGTATCGTTAGGAGAACATTGGATGAAGTAGGCAATCAAAATGACATTTTTCCCCTGAAGAGAGAGAAAACAGTCATTTGTACCAACTATGATTGGCATAAAATTCGATAATTGTGATGATTAGTTTTCTAAAAATAAACTTGCTTGAGTGGAACAAAAAGTAATTTAACTAGAGAATAAGATTTTTCTATATTTGTCACACATTTTATCTATTTGAATGACAGACATAGGGGATAATGATCATACAGAGATTGAAATTTTAAACTTGTTTTAACAACTCTATAAAAGTAGATTATTTATGTCGTTCTTTGCCATTTTTGAGTTCTTCTGACAGCTGCAATAAAACTGAAAATATAATACTTATTTTCTACACCATTTAAAAGAATAATCGTTGGGATTTTAGTGAAATGTATGCACACAATTTCTCAAATTGTGCCATTCATCTTTGTTGGCGTATAAAAGGAAAAAAAGTACAGAAAACAATAAATATTTGTTTCAGCTAATGTGTGTGGGGAAAAATTCTTTTATTTTTGTGGGATTCTTTTTCTTTCTTTACCCCTATGAATATTTTCACCATAGATATTTAGTATTAATGAGGAAAGTTCTGGTATGATTTATTACGTTTAATATTTATCTGAACTATTTTTTGTTGAAATCTTCACCTATACACACTTTGTACTCAGATATTTAAACTTAGTGCACTATTGCGATGATCGCTTCATTTGCCGTTTCAAATTTTTTCCGACAGCTTCAGCAAAACTTAAAATGATCTGAATCTAATATAATTTTCTACATCTTTTAAACGATTATATTCTATAATTTTCGTGAAGTGTATGTACAAATTTACTCAAGATCTGCCATTCAACTTTGTTGGCATAAATAAAAAAATATTACAGGAAATAGTAAATATTTGTTTTAGCTAATGCAATTGGTGAAAAAAATTATTTTTTTATTGTCTAATTCTTCTGTTCATTTACACCTATCAACATTTTTTCTGCTTTTAGTATTAATGGGGAAAGTTCTAATAAGTTTTATCGATTTTCGTATTCCTCTGAACTTATTTTATTAAAATCTTCAGCTATGCGCACTTTGTGCTCACCTTATTTTTACAAGATATTGTGATATCTTTTGAAGGAATATTTTTTCTATATTTAAATTGTTAAAATAAGGTTTTTGGAAAATAAATTTAATCCATACAAGTAATTTATTCAATACTCTTTAGGACCCCCCCCCCCCTCCCCACTATTTTTTTGTTTCCTTTAAGCAAACATTTATCTTGTAGATATTATTCTTCGAAATAATGACAATATGCATTACAATTTTTGTTTGTTTCGTTTATTCAGCTCTTTCACCCAAAATATATTATTCTGTTAAATTAAACTTATTGTTCACTCACTTGAATGTTAACTTATAACACTTAAGACCAATTGGATTATTTAAATGAATAACTTTAATTAATATTATATGAGGTAATACCAACGAATTTTCGGTTGGAATCTTCCAGTCAATTTTATGCATGCTAATTTAAAAGCGGCGTATGATTAATACAATGTCAACTTTTTAGGATTTGAAAAATTCTTATATTATATTGAATTCCCGATAATGAAAAAGTAAGCATTGTTTTATGCATTAATTTCCCATTTTCCTGTTGATACTTTTAATCTATAATCTGTCTTATTCTTATATGGTGTAGAACATAACATATGTAAAATAAATATGAGCAAAAATGTTATATTTTACGCAAATAGGAGGAATTTAACAAACCTACCTATATTTCCAAGGAGCAATAATTACGGCATTTGAATTTTCTATGAATTTCAACCAAATATTTGAAGAGATTTCAGCAATGCTTACTTTTTCATTATTTTCTTAGCAGACTTTGCTTTAATTGACTTTTTATTATGATTTTTCAGAGCGCTCATGTTTAAATTCCGATCAAAGCATAGACGTTCTCTTATGAGGAGTACAGTTCCTTCGATTATATGGTTCTTCCATTATAAAGTAGCCAAGAAAACCCCGATGGGGATGAACTAATAACTCTATGACAAATGTGTTTGTCGCTATGTAAAAATAAAAGAGTATTGCCATATGTAGTCCCAGATTACGTATTGTTACCTTATATAAAACATTACCTAAAAATTTCAGTATTGTTTTGTTTTATCTAAAAAGAAATTTCGTAAGGTATTATAGACTTTATCAAATTAAATGCTTGCTACACAGTGTCTAGAGTTAATATGAAATTGTAAAACTGGATTTAGAGTACAAAAACATTTATTATTAAATGAACTTGAGTTTAGAAATAAAGAAATACATTAAGGACTGATAGATTATTCTGAAATCTAAAAGCTGCTCTTAATTATTCCAATAAACTACAAAAACAAATTATTAGAAATATCAACAAAGTGTAGTTTTGAATAACCTTTGTGCAGTATTTGCACTAATTGTAAAAGTTTCTCTTTAACTCAGACCTAAGCTAACATTTTAAAATCTTTTCAAACTCAGCTTATGTGTTCCATCGTTCATTTAAATACTTGGGGGTCTGAGTAACATGCCAGCAACCTCCGTCGCTGTACATCCTCATCTACTACGTTTTCCTTCCAAATTCTATGTCTGTCACTCCTGGAAATTTCTGTTAGGAAATTGTTGATTTGGTTTCTACTCTGTGAATTCGGTGGAAAACTGAATGAAACGTTGCAACGGAGTTTTCAGATGATTGGTACAGGGATTGATACAGGGATAAACATAAGTTAATGAGTATCCGAAGTAACGGATAGCCTAAGAACTTAAAATAAGAAAGGCAGTGCCTCGTAATTTCATGTTTATTCCTAGTATGTTATCACCGTCTTTGGCATGACAGCATATCATGCCCGGCTGCATTATTTAGATGTCTGTTTTAGCTTTCCCATGAAAGAAATAATTTCCCAGTCCCTAGTCAAAGTCTCTACGAAGCACCAGTTTAGAATTCTACTAAACTTAATTTATGTTTTATCTTGTATTTTTACCAAAATTAATTGCAAATAAAACATTATATTCTTTACTTAAAGAATTATGTGCGTCGAAAAATGTGGCATGCACATTTTAATCTATTTATTTAACAATGTTTCATTAAGTCATCATACCTCAAAATCTATGCAGTCTTATCTTCTTCTACAGATTCAATTTTCTTGAACCCCATCAAAGATATTTCTCTAAATCACTCTCCAAAAACTTCAAGAACATTACCCATCAAAATTTATGAAAAAGAATATTTTCACAAAATTTAAAATTTTGAGTTTTCAAATGTTTTTCTACGGTTTTCCGAAAACTTGAAAAATTGGAGTTACCTACAGTTGGTAGCAAAGCCTTCAATTCTTGAACCTTTAATAACTCAAATAAATCTGAAAGCTTGGTTTCACATGAATACGCATTGACAATTTAAATTTAAGAACCAAGACGGATCTGATATAATACATATCAGTTAATATAGGATTTTTTTTTTATTTTGTGTTAATTATGCAGAATAAAAGAAAGCTTCTAGAGCCATCAAGACAGCGATTAGCTGTTACTATCATTTAATTTACTGTCATTTCGCATCTCGTTTACAAGGTGGCAAAGAGTTTACACACACACACACACACACACACATATATATGAAACAAATTTTAATCCTTTTAAATACTCCTAACATGCTTTTTCCAAATTCGTTTATCATATTGCAACAGAATACGTCCCCTTAACCTTGGATTGCGACCTAAATTCAACCAATATAAATCTATTTTTCCCCTAAAGCTGTTGCACGCGCGGACCATTATATAAGCATTATATAACGGGCATCGAGAGACCATCACTTCACATGACAGTTTTTTAACCAATTAAAGTTCATGTGCCAGTTTTTTAACCAATTAAAGTTCAACACGCCTGAAAAACCCGCGCTTTTCTCAATAATTCCGTAGTTTTTGGGTGTCTTCTCTCAGCCAGGTAACATGTAGAGCTACCCGTGCGTATTTTTAGCGGTCCTGCCGCTGGTCGGGGCGCCGTACCCGACTAGCCGTGATGTGTTTTGAACGTTAAATTTGATAAGTGTATATCCAGTCTTTTAAAAACCCCATTCTTAATAAAAGAACTGTGAAGTTTTTGTGGAGTATTATGTTTTCTGCCTGGACTTCCTTCCTATGCCACTACGACTACAAGAGTTCCCTGGGACGCTGCGCTTTCTTGTCCCTGATGAGTCAACGGTCAAGTTATTTGCCCGGCAACAACCATATTATTATTATTATTACATATATATATATATATATATATATATATATGTGTGTGTGTGTGTGTGTGTGTGTGTGTGTTTGTGTTTGTGTGTCTGTACGTTTAATGCACTTAAGAATTTGCAACATAGTCAATAAGTTTATATAAATTTTTTATAAACCATTTTAATGAAATTAATTATTTTCCTGGGGTAAAATTAAAGTTTCAGTGATATAAGGAATTTGCGAAAGCAGGTTCGATGCTACACCAGCAAGCTTCCTACCAAATTTAAGACTCTTGTCAGTACATAAAAAAATTAATTTCACGAGTTGATTAAGAATATTAGTGATAAAAAAGAAGTCAATAATCCTTTTGACAAGTAAAAACAGTTTTTTAAAACTTTACAGTGCCTAATTCAAATTTAGAGAGGCTTACAACATTGATATGCATTTCTATATATCATGAAAATTACTACTTTTTATTTGTCTTATACTACTCTAACATATCTCTTTGCCCTTTAAACATAATTTTTCTAAAGATATCCGATCGAAGTTTTTTCTGATGACAATTCTCGTGACATATGCTTTTTAGGTTAAAAAGATGATGAAGAAATCTTTTTTTTAAAGTGTAGTGTTTCCAACAATCTACGTCTTTAAAAAATACAATACAACAGGCAAGTATTGAAAGAAATTTTTGCTTCTTACACAAATAGACGACGTTTGATCGATTGTAAATGGCAGGAAATTCGATAAGCTGTCACAGTAATCCATTTCCTAAAGATCAATGTAGAAGTTTGCAGTATGATAAAACTAAAATTTTCAAAAGTTTAAATATTCCGTTGGAAAAACTGCAACGCATTGCGTAACCCACTATTTACAAGTTATAGGGCCAGAACAAAGGTTTATTTTGATATAATGATGCTAAGCATTCACATTTATTTGAGTTAACGATGGTTCCAGAATTGAAAGGTTTCCTGCCAAAAGTAGGTAACCCCAATTTTTCTAGTTATCAATTATCAAGTCAAATTTTTCCAGAAAACCGTAAAAAACATTTGAAAACTAAAAATTCTAAGTTGTGGGAAAATATTCTTTTTGATAAATTTCCTTATTTGTTCTTACATATTAGGTCAGTATTTTCACTCAAAAATATATCTTATAGATAACGTGGCACATGTGTGATTATTGGAACTACCTCCTTCTTTCCACCAAATGGATACTTCTAGGAAAAAGAATTCGCAAAAAATTGAATCTACTGAATTATTTTATTGAAAGAAAACTTCAATTGAAATATAGCATATATTTTATCTTTACAAGCAGAAAAATGCATTTTTCAACTGTCACATTCTCCCTCTGTAACGTCTATCTCAGCTGGTGCATTGTCTGGTTCTAGTCCATCGTAAAACCACATATTATTTTGTGCGACGTATTTGCGGGTAAGTTCCATTACATCTTTATATTTTGCAGTTAAACAATATAAAATAGTATCTTTATTAGAACCGAAAACTCGCCTGTTGATAAGTACAGTGTAACCTTCCTGTAAACAAACCACGTCAGTTGTATGAGGAAAAAAGGCGGTAAATAGAGAGTTAGGCAGATTCATTTCTTGAGTAAGACGAGAACTAACGATTGGAGATACCTCTTTCTGGCCTCAGACGAGAGTTTTTTTTTACAAGATAGCACATGTAACTCCGTAGCTCCAAATTTCCCCAGGATGGAGCTACCTCCTCTTTGCAGGACACCCTGCAATTGGAATAAGTTAACCTTCATTATTTTGGGAAATGACTTGATTGAGATTAATAATGATGGCTTCTAGTGACATTTTTAAATTTATCTGCTATCTTTTGTAAATATTACAATACTTTTCTTTATTTCTCCTCAACTGAGAGCCTTGTTACGTAGCTATCGTTATTTTTCTGAAAACAAACTAGTTATCCAGGAAAGAAGAATTCTGTTCTAAAAAATCTCTTATTCTCCTCTAATACTATTCTATTCTAATCTTACGGAAGACAACAATGAAATTTGAAATAAATCCATTTTTCATCTTCATTTTAAAATGACACTATGAGCCCAATATATGATTTAAAAAAAACTGTAGTTGTTACCATCCATGGAGAAAAACTTTCGTACGGTAGTTTAATGTCAGATTTCTGTATGTTATTTTCCTTTTAGTGTTGAGTAGTTGTCATCTTTGTTGTTATTGTTTGTAATGTCCCAGGGACGCATACTACGAGACCGGTGTCCATATGGTGATAAGACAAGAAATAGACGCATGCACAAATAGAAGAAATTATTTTTATTTTTATTATTATTAACAAAATATGCACGCCGTCTTTTAGTTATAGACTGGAGATCCTCTTTCAAGACCTTCGTTTTAAGCGGAAGAGGAACTTTTACCCCAATATTACAACAATGCCTTATGCGGGATTTACAAACTGCTCTTTGGCTTTCCAGGCCGATACCACTTTGCTACTCGACAGCAAATGTCATGTTTTAGATTTATATTATCCAAAAATTAGAGCAAACCTAATCAAAATTAGTCATATTGTGGCAAATGAAAACTACACTCTTTAAATACTTATAATTCTCTGACTATGGATTCGGTGGCCTTATTTTAACGAAACATATTTTTAATATAGATTCCAAGTGCAGTGTATTCTTACCTACAAGTAACTATTGTACATCATATTTGCTGTATGATTCTACAGACCAGTAAATTCACAGGTTAACCAAGTTTTAAAGCAGAAAAGAAAACTTTTTAAAATCTACTTTAAAGGTAATTTTTTCATCTGTAAAAAATAAAACAAATAGAAATTCTTCAAACAATACATAATTTGAAACAATACATAAACAGGATTTGACAACATGTTAGAAGCACTCTACTGGTTCAAACATTAACGGGACTAAAACACTTGAATGCCTGTCACGATCTAAAAAAATCAGATTACTTTTGGATTTATTTATATTTACATTTATTTTTAGTGCATCTTTCTGGAAAATTTCTTTATGAACCAATCGTAGAATAGAAATATGTTTATGAAAATTTTATTGTAAATCATAATGTATTTGTACGTTAGATTGGTAAAATAAAGGTAAATTTGGGCAATATGACAAAATTCTATTTACTGTTTGCGATCGCAGCGATCTAGATCAATTCGCAAGCTCAAACTGGGCAAAATATGGGTGGAATGTGTTGGACTTAAATAGATGGTTTTCACGTTATAGACTGCTTTGAAACGAAATAAAAATGCCAGATAATTTGAAAAATAGTTCAATTTTTGCAACCTATTAAAATTAGGGTGCATTATAGTTTAAACGAGAAAGATAGTTTTTTTATGTTTTAATGAAGAGCCTTGCGTTTTCCTTTAGAAAAGACGAAAAATATTCTTCATGCCATGTTAAAAATCTAAGTTGATTCTAAACCAGTTTGTTTCATATCATGATCCTCTGTGGTTACATTTTACTTTGTGAATAAGATCTTTTGATTAGGTAGAAATTCAGTCGGGGTACCTGTAGAGAAAAAAAATGACCCGAATGAGAATCGTTTTCGATTTTAAGAACATCCGACGTGCATAAATTGACTATCAGCATTTACCATTCTGTCGACCAAAATTTCATTGATGAATAGAAGATTTCTGCTTATTCTCAAATTCTCATCATTTCAAAGAAACTAGATCGACATTTTACTATGATTCCTATTAAATAAACCTTATTTTTTATTTTAGCATAAATATCACTGTAATATAGTTTAATGAAGAATTTTCTTAACTATTATGACGTATTGAATCGAAATTAAACCCCCTCCAGTTAAAGTAAATCGTCTTTTATGTTGAATAATTCAAAAAAGACAGAAATGCGAATGCAAATGAGCAGCGGAGCGGATAGATACTATTTGGGACCAGTTGGAAAGAGGGTAAGTGCCAAAATTTCCGTAAAATATTTTTTCTCTGGTTCAATAGTTTGTTCCAAGGCTAATGGCATTGAAAAGAATGTAAGTGCCTAGCTAGTTTATTTTAGTTCTGAGCTAGGCACTTACCATCTTTTCAACGCCAACGCCGCATTTAAAGAAGCAAACAACCGATAACGCACATGACAGGCAGGCGAAAGACGACACGAGGCGGGATCTGACAGGTGTGATGCATGAACGGAAAATTAAATAAGTAAAGATCGGTTTGTCGTTTAGCTCGAGTACAGCAGTTGGACGTCGCCAAGATCATCGAAGGCGTTTTGGAGATAGTTATCGTTTTTGCGACCTGGAGATCCCCTTTCAAGTAGCAGGAAGTTAAGACAGAAAGGTTAGTGGAGCGAATTTACAAGTAGTAGCCTGGCTGATTTCTGGTAAGATTTGTGTAGTGCGTGAATAGCTACCGGGATTAACAAACGCGTTAAGTTTCACGTTGCCTGCTAGTAATGAGTACTATGATTATGCTGACTAATTGTTTTTGCAAATAAATAGATTTTAGTTTAATAAACCTCATCGTGTATCCTGTATGTGATGAGTTCTGCGTTTAACATATATATATATTTTACCTCAAAATTAGGTAACGAAAACAATTGAATTTCATACTATGTATGAAACAAAAAGAGCTAATTTTTTAATTTACTTAGAAAATAATAACTGATTTACTTTTTTAACTGTCATGATTCACATGTTTCTCACTGATACAAAAAAATAAGACAATCGAAGAGCCTATTTAAGATTATGCCCTCCTTATATACGATCCTGTAGGAACTCGTATTTCTTTAAAAACAATTCTTAATACCTCAAAATATGGTGATTGTTTCATTTAAGTATCATTCACTAGTTTTATGTCGATGTTGAACTGCAAATTTCACTTCCTAAGTAATATCGATACTCCCCTTATATTAACGGGTTTCAGCACCCTCGAGAGTGTTGGCTGGTTGAAAGTGCTACGTTCAGTTTTTCCTCACAAGGGTTAAATAGACCGAGACCTACAGTTTATAGCCGATTTGGAGCAGCTAAAGCATCCATTTTAATAGTGGGAGACGCTGAAAGCAAACGAAAACTCCTTACTCTTTTGGCCATCGTCAGGCATCGAGAAAGTTGAAAGGTCTTGATTATCTCAAGATGCATAAACATTAACTTTTTTTTGCTTATTTCAAAATAATATTTTATACTCGATAGGAGTTATTTTCTAACTTTTCTCTGTTGGTCTGAAAATTTTAAATAAATCTTGAAATTTTTGAAAGCAAAATCTGAATAAATAAAATCAGCGTTAGCTACAACCTATGGAGTAGACGTTGAACTGCATTTTCATGACACAGCCTCTTATAATTTACCTTTGGGAAATAAGTGTTACACAATTTCAGCATAAGTTTTTTGGAGAACTTAAAATTAATTAATATAGCTCTGATTTTTGTCGATCCGACATAAAAAAAATCAGGTAAATACACGTCTCTGTTTACAAAGACGGAAAAAATTAAAATTGCTGTCTGATCTAGTAGATAATAACTCTGATCATGAAGCTTAAATGAGGTATAATTAGCTGTTTCATTCTACTCTGCTAGCTTTCTTATTCTTTTCATATTTTTTAAAACATTTTGGCACGATCCTCTGTAATATTATTGTGATGATCACAGTGATTAGAGTTTTTAAATTCTTTAATATAATTTTTTTAAAGTTTTTATTTTCCTTCCTAGCTTCTAATTTTTTAAGAAAAACTTTTCCTTTGTTTGATTTTTTTTTTTGGTTTTCGGCATTGTAATGAAATGCACTTTGGATAGACTTTGAATTTAAGTCATTTGTTTTACTTTTTATTACATAAGTAACTACCTACAACAGAATCTCAATTCATATGATATTTAAAACATTTTAATTTTACTTGTTGTCTGCTTAAGGTATAATTAAAATATTTGTGTTAACATTTTAGGATTTAATATTTCTTACTTCTAGTTATTTATAATTAATTTACATGGACCCAGAGACATCTGTTAACCAATTTACTCATGCTTTTATAGAAAACATAATGTTATTCACCTACAACATCTACAACTAAAAATTTATTACATTTTATTAAAAACAACTTATACACTACATGTTATATTCCTAAGGGGCTGTAGGTTCAATGTGTTTCAAACGATTGTACCTTACTATTTTTGTAACTTCTTAATTCATAATCTTCTATTAATTATATTTACTTTCATAAGTTGAATTAACCAATATCTAACAATACTGATTACGAGTAGTGAAATATACACTGAACACATGCAACCATCATTAAATGATCTATAACTAAGATATACATCTTGAAAAATCTTTTCAGATCTTATCCTAAGTATATCTCAAAATTAAGAACCTCAGATCAAAACTGATAAGCCATTTAAACGTGCGTCTCCTATCCCGTTGCCCATGCATTCATCTCTCTATGCGACTCGCTAATCACTGGATTTAGACGTGCTGCCAAGCAATTTGTCAAACTGGGGGTAAACTATACCTACGTCCATCTCCGAAGTACGAATCATACAGGAGGCACCGTGATAAATCACATTCAAATCATACGTAGGTGAACGAACTGCTTGGTGAATAGTTACTTGAGGCATGTTTAATATTCATTACGTCACATCTCTTTAATGTATATAATATAAAATCTCATGTAATATTTCAAGGGAAACAATTCATGATAAGTTATTATTTACTATTATATAAAGTCGAATAAATTGCTTTAATACAATAGTAAATATGAATTGTTTTAGATAAAAAAACGGATACTGCAAATGTACTTGAAAAGAAAATTTGTAATTGTAGTCAAGAGAGCGTATCTAAAAATCTATCCAATCTAGTAATATGCGATACCAGTTTAAACAGTATTTTTTATTGACCGTTAATATTTTTACATACTCGATCTTTTTCCAAATATTCAGGGGTAAAAAACTGAACTTAATTAGTACTTCAGTATTTCCCAAGGTTCGGCTAATGAGACTGACAACTTCAATCTAATAACAAAGTGGTTAAATTGCATTCCGTTTGAATTCCGAACTAAAGAAATTACACTGATACGTAGCTATAATTAAATTTCTAGAATAAGTTTATCAATTTTTTAATCACAGGCGGAGCATCAGATGACCTTTCAGATATTCAATCTCCATTTTTGTCTAAAGGAAGTTTTTCTCTTTTTAAATCAAAAAAAGTAAACTAATATATTTGACTTTCGTCTTCTGCAATTTGAAAATATGTCTTTGGATAGAATGAGCGAATTCGAAAAATAGCATAAAATTTCAGTTTGTAGTGATAGACATCAATATTTTAGTGCACTTTAAAAATATCTTTTCAAAAATCATAGTTTAAAAAACTGCAGTCTCTTTATTTAAACATTTATCTTCATACTCAGAAACTATAATTTAAAAATATAAGTTTGTTTATTGTTGACTGAAAAATTTTGAGGGAAAAATTGCTTTAGCATAACTTGGAAGTTGAAGAGCGAGAATTACATCTGAGGCAATACCTTAGTTTCAAACTTCTGTAGACATATTCCTCCAAACTAACAAGTTAAGCATCTGGGACCGTATATATTGCATGAAAGTCTTACAGGCGCAACACACTTTGTCTTCGTGGAGCAAGTGCTTCGTTGTTTCATGAAAGCTCTTCCGCTCACCACACAGAGGGTCATGTAGTTTATGTTTGACCACACTTTAGCACCTCCGCCCGCCACTTCATTAATGCCACACATCCAGCACGGTCGATTGGGCATCGAGGACCTGTGGCTTGGCCTCCACTCTCACCGATCCAAAATCCATTGGACTTCTTTTGGGGTCACATGAAATCACTGGTTTACGAGACACTTGTGTACTCCGTGTAAGATCTCGTAGTGAGAATCGCTATTGCAGCGGACAAGATTAACACTTCACCAGGAGTGTACGAGAGGGCGCTGCGGTCTTTCATTCGCCGGTGTCAACTCTGCAACGAGACCCTTGGACGCTTTTGAGCATCACTTCGATTCTTCCTATGATCTGAATGGGATGGTGCAGCTTGTCTTTCGTAAATTCTCATTTATTGCCAGTGAAGAATGTTGAACTGGGAAACTGAATATTTCACATTTCTGACACAATGAGCGGAATACGGCCCTGGGTTGCATTGCATGTATTATCCGTCTTCATTTGCACTATCACCACTCTTATTTTGTAGACACATTTTCTGAACACCTTATATATATATATATATATATATATATATATATATATATATATATATATATATATATATATATTTACACAAATCGGTGTATTTTTTTCTCATGAAAGTACATAAATGTTACATATTTGGAAAGAGCTTTGAAAACTGATAATTTTTTCTGCGTCCACTTATTCTGTTAATTCAATAGTTTTAGAGATATTTCAATTCTAAAATCACTCCACCGCTGAGAAATCAAATTATCAATATCCAGTATGGTGCAGCCATCTGTTGGCAGCGACGGGAATGAAAATTGACTTGAATTTAATACATTTGTAGGCCTTTTTTTCTTTAGTGGGGTCCGAACTACATAAATATGTTACACGGATGGCTTCAGCGTAGCTAGGCGAAGCCCGGCTAGTATATATATATATATATATATATATATATATATATATATATATTTATTTATATATATATACACAAAAAGGAGTTATTCGGATGGGACGAAAATCAGTAGATACGATGTACACGTATAGAAAAACAAGTGATTACAATTTGAGAAAAATTGGATGATTTATTTAAGAGAAAGATCTTCACTAATTTAAAAAGTCAATAACGCGGTGGTCCACCTTTGGCTTTAATGCAAGCAGTTATTCGGCTTGGCATTGATTGACAGAGGTGGCGGATGTCCACCTGCGGGATATCGTGCCAAATTATGCCCAATTGGCGCGTTCGATCGTCAAAATCTCGAGATGGTTGGAGAGCCCTGCCCATAATGATCCAAACGTGCTCGATGAGGAAGAGATCCGGCGAACTAGCTGGCCAAGGTAGCGTTGGGCAAGCAACAATACAAGCAGCAGAAACTCCCGCCGTGTGCGGGCAGGTATCATCTTGCTGAAATGCGAGCCCAGGATGGTGTTATTTGAATAGAAACACAACGTGGCGTAGAATATCGTCGACGTACCACTGTGCTGCAAGAGTGCCGCGGAGAACAAACAAAGTGGTCCTGCTATTAAATGAAATGGTACCCCATACCATCACTCATGGTTGTCAGCCCGAATAAAGTCAGGTTGGTATCCCACCGCTGTCCGGGGCGTCTCCAGACCTATATTCGCTGGCCATTGGGGCTCAGTTCGAAGAGGGACTCATCTCTGTTGACAATTCTAATCCAGTGAGTGACATTCCAGGTTGAATGGGCCCGACACCACTGCAAACGGGCTTATCAGTGTACAGAGATTAATAGTAGTCGACGCAAGGGACGCCGTGAGCTCAGCCCTCTTTCTCTGAGCCGCCTATGAATGGTCCTTGTGGTAACTGAAGCACCCGTTGTACGTACGATCGACGATAATGATGAACCTGGGGATGTGAGTGCCGCTATGACGATTGATCGGTTCTTACGTTCTGTCGTTTCTCTACGCCGGTCGCTTCCTTTTTGACGCTGTGTCCGGCCATGGTTCACCCATTCCTGCCAACATCGTCTAATAGTGGCATCGCTCCTATCCAAATGTTGAGCGATTCACCAATTAAACCAACCTTCTTCTTTGAGCCCTACTATACGTCCTCTCCCAAAAGCTGACATGCGCATATTGTTCACGCACCTACATGCGAGGAATAGTTACTGTCTACCTGAGTACACGGAAAGAAATTCACATAGAATTTATAACCTGAAATCGAAATTTCTCGTTTTTAATATCCTGCCAGTTGCGCAGTTAAGATGCGCTGCAGCGTCACATGCTTATTCATTGACCACCATTCAATAAAATTTTGTATTTTCTGTCGAAACCTGTATGCATATAAATTTTTGTCCAATTTGCATTATCCCTTATTGGTGCGTCGTTTCTTTGTCTAAGAGTGTATATATACATACTACACACACTCGCGCTCACACGTACATGGAGAGATAACTTTACATAAAAGGGAAATTAATAGAAATACATCCATTTATATTAAATTCAAAAAAATATTTATAAATCCCATAAGGGAATGCTGATATTACAATTTTTTTAAATAAATTATTTTTAAAAGCAAGGTCTTAGAGATAAATTTCTTTTGCCACAATACAATCCATAGAAACGTTTACATAAAATCATGCTACTTGATGAATAAAATGTTTTACGCTTAAAAAATCCCGATGTTCAGTGATTGCAAAAAGCTGCTTTCATCCTTCATCATCTGTAAAAAAAAAGTTAAACTAAAACACTTATGTCCTAGGAAACACTTAAACAATACATGTCCAGTTTAATGTTACTTGTCACTTGATATGTTTTATTCATAGTGATAACTTTTGGAGTTTCTCGCAAGATATATTATCACAAATATTGTTTAACATATTCAGCCAATTAAAGAGTATTATAAATACATGTAGACTCAAGTTTCTAAATTTTCTTTACGTTCGTTGCGGGAAAATTTCTCTGAAATGCTCGATCATCGCTGTAACATCCATCCCCCTACTGCAAACAATTGGTTAACCTCCGCGAGATTTATGTGTTGACTTGTGCAGGAGGCAAGCGCTGCACAAAATGACTGACACGTCCGCGTTGCGATAGATCGATTTTCTATTAAAAAGAAAATTTTTACCGAACTGCGTCTCCCCCCCCCCCCCACACCTTGTCTCTATAAATCCCGGAAATGCCTTTTTGCTCCTTATCAAAAATCTGTCTTCCGGCAGCGCCGAGTTCATTCCGCTTTAGCGTGACAGCCGCGATGCATCACGCTGATTTATGTCTCCGAGGAACCAAATTGAGGCCGGATGATGTTTTACCGATGTCAGGATTTTTAAAGGCCGCGAGATCCTCGATGCGGTTTTGCAGTTTTAGGGATATATGTATTTTGCGACGCGAAATCTGGCTTTTAGTCACCCGTGGCTTTGCTGACATTTGTCTTGCTAATTCTAAATCGTGTTTGAGGGTTTGAAAGTTATGTACGTATTCATATGCGTATATGGGAGTGTAGGTAGGTATGTAAACGTGTTTCTATACAATGTATATATATGTCTACCAGCTGAAAACCCGCACTTCACTACGGAGTACATTCAAATTTAATATGTACAACGGTCAATGTATGCAATTAATGCCAATATATATATATATATATATATATATATATATATATATATACAGTAACCACCGCTTATAGTGATCAGTGGTTCTAAGAATCAACCGTTTATAAGAATCAATATCGTGAAAACAAAAACAAATCTATTGTTTCCATGTTAAAATTTTCGCTTTAAAGAATCAATCCACCGGTTATAAGAATCAGTTTACACTGTTCACTTTCCTTTCATTTTTCAAAATTAGCCACTTAAACC
The DNA here is from genome assembly GCA_907164885.2 of Dolomedes plantarius. Classification (NCBI taxonomy): domain Eukaryota; kingdom Metazoa; phylum Arthropoda; class Arachnida; order Araneae; family Dolomedidae; genus Dolomedes; species Dolomedes plantarius. Next base: position 87,738,187 of record OU015492.1, read on the forward strand.
CTCAAAAAGCAAGAAGTTCTTTCTTCTTTTTTTAAAGATTGATAAGATGGGATGGAATATAGTCGTAAAATTCATTCCTAAACGCTTTACGGAACATTGTCCTATTAACTTGACCCAGGAGCATCTTTACCCGTCCGGGCCCGATTTCACTTTTCTGCACTGACAAACAAAAATAGGGACTCTTTTTTTTCCCACCTCCCACATCCTGGTTGCTACTTAATGGACCCTGAAACACATAAATCTTCGGCGAAGTGTCCACTAAAGCAAACGTGATATTAGTAGATTCAGCATGTTATCAAACCGTGAAACGTAAGCTAGAGGGTGAATCTTCGTCTGAGACTATTAGTATTGAAAGAGTATTGAAACAGCCTCCTGAAAACTTCATTATGTCAAACTACGATAGAAAACTTTTTCTTGCTCCCTTTCTGTAGTTGAAATGTTAAAACTGTTAAGCTTGTACGTTGTAATAAATATTGGATTTTTTTCTTCTCTTACTATAATTATGTGCATCTACTTATAGGTCTAGAAATTAAGTTGCATTTTTAAAATTATAAAAAATAATTTTAATAAAAGATAATTAACGTAAATTAAAGAGTATTTTATGGCAAATTATCTCATATATGTGTATATAGGTGTGTGTGCCTGTCCAAAAACATAAATTTCGACTATAAGAATCAACCGCTTATAAGAATCAAAAACAGTAATAACAAACGTGATTCTTATAAGCGGAAATCACTGTATATATATATATGTGTGTGTCTGTGTGTATGTATGTATAACAAATACGACGATCAATGTATGCAATTGATGTAAAAAAAAAACATTTATAAACAAAATCGTAAGGGATATTTTTATAGACAAAATAATGTAGAAGAAAATATCCCAATTAAATGTAATAGGACATACTTAAGAATATAGTACAGTTAATATAGTACAGTTTGAGGAACATAATATCTTTTATTGCATTTTAATATTTTTTTGGATAATGTCCAATCACCTGCCGCATTAGCAAGAAATTTTTTTTTGTCTATTTAGTTTTTATGCACGTGACGATAAATTTATTTAATGTACCAGAAAAGGAAATCACGTGATCAGCATTTAATAAATTAAATTCTAAAAATTAATATTTAAAAATTCACCAAATATCAAAAAATGGAGGTAAATATTCGAAAAAGATTTCATTTTAAAGGAATTTTTATGATCTTTCTGGTGATATAAATTTTATAATGGTCAAATTATTACTTTATATGCAAACTTAAAAACAGGTACTAAAACAGCTTAAAAATTTAATTAAAAAAAATTGTGCGGTCGCGGGACCCCCGTCAGGAACGAAGATCCTTACGTTATTTTTTCAACTCTAAACGTAATTTAATATATATATTTCTATTGATTATACCGGGTGTCCCAAAAATGACCTACGATTTGAAAAATCAATTACAGAAAAACGGAAGGTGATAGAAATATACGGTTTGCTGCATTCTGCTTAGGTAACCAGGAAATTTTTTCTCACCAATTTTCAAAAATTAGTTACACAGTTCGTCAACAGATGGCGGTGCTGACTGGAAAAACTATAAAACAATGTTTTCATAATAACCACTGTTTGCAGCAACAACGTGGCTCAGTCTGAGGACAAAATTCGTAGACGCCCGTGCAATCATTTCAGTTTGAATGTTCTTACAAGCAGCAGAGATGTATTGTTCCAGTTCATCTACAGTTTGTAGATTGTGGCGATACACCGGGTCTTTGAAGTACCCCCAAAGAAAAAATTCGCAAGGTGTCAAATCTGGCAAATAGGGATGCCAATCCATGCCACTTTGCGTATGCTTCTTCCTTTGAAAACATTGTTTTATAGTTTTCCCACTCAGCAGTGCCATGTGTTGGCGAACTTTGTAACTAATTTTGTAAATTGGTGAGAATGCATTCCCTGTTTCCCTAAGCAGAATGCAGCAAACCGTACATTTCTATCACCTTCCGTTTTTCTTTAATTGATTTTTTAAATCGTCGGTCATTTTTGGGACACCCGGTATTAGAGTATTTTTGTCACGCCAAAAAGCTTTTATTCAACGAAATCTTTCTCTCTCTCTATTTTATTAAAATTAAAAATTTTAATATATAAATTTATTACTTTTATTAAAATTAAAGATTTTCATATATAAACTAATTATTTTGATTTAGATGTTACCTAGCATAATTTTTAATCGGATTAATTTTATTATTTAATCACCAACAAAAATAAATTAATGATACAATATAAAACCCGTGTGAATTAAAACAATATCAAACAATAAATAAGTTTAAACAGAAAGACGCGATTCCATAACGACGGTATAAAATCTTTCAAGTAAAGCATTTACAACTGGTCGAAGTTTATATAAACGATCGTGCTGAGGGTCATCATGTGGTTGTTGTTTACTCTTGTCATTAAAATGTAGAAATTCTCTTATCTTTTCAAAGCGTTTTAATGACATACATTCTTTTATTACATCATTGCCTATGTCAGGTGACCAAGATGCCTTAGTGTTTGGTGTCGCGGGATACGACATATAAAAAAAAAAGAAAATAGAAAAGGTGCAGAAAAAACAATTAACAAACGGGACGGAAAATGGAATAGTAAAATGACGCCAGACGATACGAGAAGAATGTCGTGGGGATACGATATGTTAGGAGTTCAAATAGGGCAGACAACCCAATTAAAGCGGAAAAGTCGGCGGTGCTATGAGAAAATTGGAATGGCAATTGATCAGAGAAAAGAACCGGATGAAGAGAAGAAATTGAAAGGAAACAATTAAGAGTCGAAACAGCGAAGGAAGACGTTGAGATGAAAAGGGAATTGTTGACAAAGAGAAGAGGACCCCACACATAGGAGATGTTCTGGGAAAACACATTTCCTAGAAAAATAGGAATGAGTCAAGGACGGGATTGTTCGAGTATAAAACGCCCCTCACTCTAAATGGTGGAAGGAATGATTAGGGGAGGAACAAGTTAACGAATCAAAATGGAAGTATAAAGAAAAAGGTTGAACATGAGAGACGAATAAAAATGTAAAAGATGGGGCGTTGAGGATATAATAAAAAATAGAGAAGGATATCAGATTGATGGTGACTCTGAGAGTTGGCACCCAAAATAGAGAGTGGTAGCCTCGTAAGCGAGAAGGTAAGAGAATATATATGGGAGATTGCGCCCCGACGTAGCGCATAGCTGTAAGCCGGCAACTCAACGATGAAAGGAGCATCAATGAGCAGCGGAACCGATATAGATTGCCTGAACCCCGCAAGCTAGCATAGAGAATCCTCGGAGCCGACATAGATTGCCTGAACCCCGCAAGCTAGCATAGAGAATCCTCGGAGCCGACATAGATTGCCTGAACCCCGCAAGCTAGCATAGAGAATCCTCGGAGCCGAGATAGATTGCCTGAACCCCTGCAAGCTACCTATGAGATGATAAGAGGTGAGACTCGTAACCACGACGGAGTGCCTAACCCCCACCAGCAACGAATGGAGAACTGATCCGGCCGTTAAAGTCTGCCTATTCCTACGTTATTGAGCGAGTCCGAATAGAGACCCCAATAGATTCACCTGAATATGCCAGCCAAAGTCCACTTCTGCGGTCTGCAAAAATGAAAGTAACCTTTTATTAACTATTGCCAAATTTCACGAGTTACCCGAGTCTTATATGATAAGCGGAAATTAAGGAATAATATAGATATATTGCATACCGAAATGATATTAATTTAAATAAATGAAATAATATAGGCAAATAATACATTGATATAATGGGAATGTCTGTAAGTTCAAATTAATAAGAATATAATTGAATGTATACTAATATTTGTATTGTGTGAATAAATTAATGTATTGTTTAAAATCAGAGTAATGGTATCATTGCCTACCACTATAACCAATCACGACCCACCCAAAGAAAACCTAGAACATTTGGTACATGTACAATAGACATCATTATACAAATACCATTGTATTGTTTAATTTCTAAATTCGTTACATTGACACAATTTTCTGGTTTTTTTTGGCACACTGAATAAATTTGTTTCTTGAACTATATGCTCAATCAAATCTTCTGTAAAAAGATAACTAACAAAATTTAGAGGTGTGTTTAAATTCATAATTTCAGGAGCGAGATTCTCGTCACCTCGGAATAAAATTTGATCATCATTTAGAAGTAAATTAGTTTTCTCCCAGTTGATTGCAGGCTTTGTTCTCCCTGTATTATTTCTATTAGTTTTTGGTATGTTCCCACCATTAGGCAGATGAAGAACATCGCTATTATCAAGTAATGATACCTCATCTTCCGAATCACTACTACCATCAAAAATTTCATCACAAACTTTGTTTGGTTTATAATTAGGATCACCTGTGCTGCCATCGCTTTCTGAATCAGATCCATCTTCACTATGATCACTCCACGATCTTTTCATAAGTTCCTCAATTTCTTTCTGTGTTAAAAACTTTCTTCCCGCCATTTCCTTAAAAAAATGGCGTAAGCACACCATGTATCATTTTTCATACATAAAATTGAAATCATACTTGAATTTTTTATAAAATATTAAAGAAGTATTTTATTAATAATTATAAAAGCTACGTACCTCTAAAATATATTTATAAAACTTTCAAAGATGTAAACTGAGTTTAAAATACTGAAAATATAGCAAATACTAAGGTAGGTCTGGTATGAATTGAACGGCTATCTTTTACCGAGATCGCAGTTGTATTCCTGCTGCCATCTATCCTACGAAAATGCAACTAACAGTGATTAAAAGCTTTGCTATGATGTTTCAAAATTAATGCAAGGTGCACAAGTGGATGAAAAATATTTCTTTTGAATATAAAGGGGGAAAATAACTTATGCATCAAATTTGATACAGTGTGCAGTTTTAAAATCGCCGGTAGCTATTGTGCGGGGATTTGAACCGTCTGTGCGGAGATTTGTCTGTGCGTTGTATGTCTGTCAGTCAGTCAATCAGTCAGTTACGGAACTGTTATACATATATGTAGATGATGGGCAAAAGAATTTCACAAGTTTAATAAGAGTAAGTGGGAATTATGCCTTACCCATGGCAAGATTTTTAAAGACCGCGAGATCCCCTATGTGATTTTACAGTTTTAGAGTATAGGTATTCTGCAATGGGAAATCTGGCATTTAGTCCTCCGTGGGTTTGCTGACTTTTGTCTTGCAAATTCGTGTATGCGTTTGAGGGCATGTGAGTATGTTTGTATAAATATACCGGGTGCATCATAAATTCGTGCAAAGTTCAAAAATTCGTAATAAAACAAATAATATTCGGAAAACTTTTCTGTTTGCGCGAATAGGATCATAGGGACATTTTCCATGCAAAAAAAATTTTTTCCAAAAGTAATCGAAATAGGGCGGTTTTGCGTGACCACGTTAAGCCTGTATTGCAGGAAAGACATGCGTTACCTGTTGTCATCTTCATGCAGGATGGTGCTCTGCCCCACATTTCACGTGATATCAAGACGTTCCTTTTGGAATCTTTCACTGAAGACGGAGTTCTATAAATCGCGGTTATAAGCCTCAGTGGCCCTCACGATCACCAGATTTGACCCCGGAAAGCTTTTAGCTGGGGTGATACTTAAAGCCTCATGTGTACCGGGGCTCCCCAACCACTTTGGTGAAACAGAAAAATGTCATTCGATAGACAGTCCCAGCTATCGATGCTAGAATCCGCTGTAATGGGCTTAGTGACGCGCCTCACTTGCCTATTATCTTGTCCTGTTAGTAATGTTGAACATATGTTACTTTAAAATAAATGCACAGTCTCATGTTATTGTGATCTGTTTGATTTTCTGTTTGAGCTTCCCTGATTTGCATAAAACGTCTCCGTATGACGTGTGAGCACCCTCTTTCGGTTACTTTTGGAACTTTTTTTCTACATGGAAAAAAATTCAATGTCCCTCTGAACTTATTGGCGCAAACAGAAAAATTTTCCGATCATTACTTCTTTTATTATGAATTTTTTAACTTTACACGAATTTATGACGCACTTGGTACATGTGTGTGAGTGTAGGAAATGTATGTAAGCGCACTTCTGTGTAACGTGTATGCGTCTATGATGGGAAAATGAATTTTCAAGTTTAACATGATTACGCAAAAGATGAAAATAGTATAAATATAATGTTCTTGAAATGTAAGCTGCAATTCCCACGCAAGTGACCACAAATACTTGTGCATTAGATGAAATGCAATTCTAATTGCCTTGCATTAGATGAAATGAAGTAGCAGGTTTTGCCTGCGAGGATTATGTGAGACTGCATGTTTTCGAGGAGTCATATTGCGGCTGGATAATGTTTTACCGATATCAGGATTTTTAAAGGTCGCGATATTCCTGATGTGGTTTTGAAGTTTTAGATATATGTGTACCTTACGACGCGAAATCTGGTTTTTAGTCACCCGTGACACGCTGAAATTTGTCTTGTTAATTCTTAGTTGTGTTTTAGAGCGTACGAGTAGATGTTTGCATTGAAATCAATTGTTTTATGTATGTATGCGTGTACACAATCAGTATAGGTCTGTGATGAGCAAATTAATTTTACAAGTTTGATAAGTTTAATGATATTTTAAGGCTAACTATACAGGATGTTTTACCAATGTCATGATTTCAAAAGGCAGCAAGAACCTTGATGCGGTTTTGCAATTTTAGAGATACAGTGAAAGTTTTCTATGGCGTCCAATACTGGTACGGAAAAAAAGTAGCCACTTAGAGGGGTGGCTGTCTAAAAGAGATTTCTTCCATAATATTCGCTGTATGCAGTCTTGAATCAGTTTGACAAATTTGTGGCCGTCTAGAGGTGTGGCCGGCTAGAGATGTTTCTCTGCATATGTGTTCTGCGATGCGAAATCTGTCTTTTAGTTACCCGTGAATATGCTGACATTTGTTTTGCTAATTCGTAGCTCTGTTTGAGGGCGTGTGAGTATATGTTTGTATTAATATACATTTAACAACATACATACTTACACTCATGAGTGTAGGTATGTATGTTTGAGTGTATACAGTGTATATGTCTATGATGGGAAAATGTATGCTAGCAGTTTAACAAGACTAAGTAAAAGTATAAAAAAATAAGTGTTTTTTAAAATGTTTTTTTTTAAATTCGCTCAAAAAGGGCAATAAATACTTCAAGGTATTTTAAATGAAATGGATATGCAGGTTATCCCCCTTAAATGGTCCGTAAATTTTCCAAGTATATAACTAAATAAACATGTAAATGCACAGGCCTAAGCGGAAATAGACCTTTTATGAAAAAAAACTGTATTCATTCTCATATACACAGTGAATAGTTTTAATTGATAACATATCATTTTTAAGAAATTATATGCTCTATACGGAGTAACACCCAAATCACTTCTGTGACTCATTCCCCCTTTGAGGATCACTTGTGGGGAACCTATTATTTGCGTACGATTATTGCGTAAGATTATATACGTACATGAAAAAAATAGTGAAAGAATAACAAAATTATAGATCACTTTCAACTTAACTATCATAATCAGAAACAAATTTGAAGGAAAACTTATACTCACAATGTATGTTCTAAAATAATATATTTAAAGATAATTTCCGTTAAATCATCCCTTGGATCAAATAAATGCGAAATGCAAAATTTCTGCATACCTTTCGAAAACAATTTAGATTTAGTTGCTTCGAAATCGTAATTATTTATTTCCGACTAGCGATGTTGAATGATATTCATCATTTCGTTTCGAGGGCCATTGTGATTCACAATTACGTTCTTGACTTTGAAACGGAAGAAAAATGGTGGCCACAAATCCTCAGAAAGAAACAAAATTAATCGTTCAACGTGATAAACCTAATATTTACTTCCTGAGACTTATTATCTTCAACAGGAGTTTGGATAGGATAGTATGGAAAAACAATATTGCCTGGGCATAGTTCTCAACTGATGAGACTTCTAACAGAGTTATTGCAAAGATCATCATTCTTAAATTTTTATTTTTACAGAATATATATTTTTGTCAGTACTACAAAACATTTTAAATTTTAATTTTCCAAGGGGAGATTTATAAAAATTTTAAAGCCATTGCTTTGTTTAGGATTTTAAGGCAGTTTTCCCCAACTAAAGTTTTGAAAGATAATTTCAAATTTATAAGAACAGAAGCTATGTCAGTTAATTCTCAAATCAAAGCACATAGGTTTTCTTAACCCGTCGATTAGTTTCATCTATACACTTAGTAGTAAGATGTCCTTGACTAGAAAAAAATTACGATCATAAAGAGGAAGTTTAAATACAACGTTAAAGATACATTTGATCCTTTACTCGAATGGTTTTTTTTGTTACTCGTTTTTCTTTACTCGTGTTTACAGGCAGTTATGTTTCGAATGGATTTTTTCTGAATTCAATTTTAAATGAATAGCAAATGGTGATGCATTTAACTTATCTATGAAGAAAGCAATAAATGGCCAAGATTTCATATTCAAGACAGGGAAGGTCGTACTTGGGGCAAATATTTTTTTAAGTTAAAATTTAAAAAGAATACTCTGAGAAAATTTCATTGAAAATTGTATGAAACATAATTACTTCCGAAGTTTTATTTTTTTCCAAAGAGTCAAATAGAAAAACAGAAGGAAACCACTTCATTTCAGTGAATTTTTAATGTTAAACAAATATAAGTTGTTAACTGGTGTGTGTTAATCTCTTTCTACAGTGTCACATCACATTGTTTAATTATTCTGAAAACCAAGAGTCTAATTAAAAAAATCCATTTCCAAAAACTCCCAAAAGTTTTTGACAGGAAATAATCATAAAAAAATGCAACTTTGTTTTGTAATTCGAAAATATATATATACTCTTTCCTTGCTTTTTTGTCAGCATGCACACTTTAAAAAATGTCCCCAAACTCAGTAGTTATGAAAATAAACTTGCCAAGGAATATTGATTAAATTTATTTTTAGTCTTTTTATATTCCCACCAATGAATGAATTTCTGACATACACAACTTTAATTAAATATACGATTTTTAAAACAGCGTCTCAGAAGACATTCATATCTATATATGTAAATTTTTAGGAAAAAGAAACTGCGTAACCTTTCTGTTCACACGTGAGTAAATTTTCTTACATCGGCACAGAGTAAATTCTATTGCAGCTTTGCGTTTAACTTGAATACAATACTGGATTATCCCAACGTTCTTCCGATTCAGCCTTTTAAATTTATATTTAAGGTAGTACCTCAAGCATGTGGTTTGTTAATGCATCCGTGGAGGAACATAATATGCATCACTCAAAAAGTATCTTAAAAATATGTGCAATATTTTTTTCAGTATTTAACTCTAAGGATAACATGTTATAATAATCAGCGAAAACATAAGGTCATACTTCGTCTAAAGTATAAACATACAATATAAACATACAATAAATTTTATTGTGGGGTCACCTGAAAGTTAATTTCTATATGGTAGAAAACTTGAACAATATTGTCGATACCTTTCAGATTTTTGAAATTCTGATTTGGTTGCCATTTCTTACCGAAAACAAGATATATCGTTGTTATGGAAAAGTGACATAATGATATTCATAAGACTTAGCTGTTTCTCATAGACTTATCAGACTAAAGGAATGCCGAGAGATAAAAAAGGGTGTTATTTTAAGTCACAAACTTGCATTAAAATTTTAAAAGCTGTATATTTTCCCCATTTATATATTTGTTCACATAGGAAATATATATTGTATCCAAAATATATATTTCAGGCACACTTACATGAAACTTGTGGAAACACAAACAGTAAAAAGGCAGCTCTTTAATAATCCATATTCAACTAAAAATGCTACGAGTTCAATCGTTTCGAAGTATAAATGATTGAACTCGTACCAAAGTTCAATCGTTTACGAGTTTAGTCCTCAACCTGATAATGATCTACAACAAATCATTATCAGGTTGAGGAACATTGGCATGATTGTCACTGAGAACAATTCACAAATATGCGACTGTAACTGAAATCTTTGATATACATAAGGTAACAGGGAATTCTAGAAGAAACGTGGGAGGTTCCTAGATTCGTAGAAAGTAAGGAATTTTATGATTCTCAGACCTCATACGGGGCACACTTGTTAAAGAAATTAACTTATGAAGTAGGGAAAAAAAGAAAAGCGGGAAAATAGAGCCGAGTAGACATAGCAAGGAATTACAGTGGAGTCCCGATAGTCCGAAATGATTGGGACCAGACCCTTTTCGGACTAACGAATTGTTCGGATTAAACGAAGTAATTCTTAAAATATACTAAAATTACATAATAGCATGTGATTACATAAATATTATATATTGCGTGTGATTACACAGTTTATTTTATAAAGTGTGTCTAAACATTACCAAATCTCTGTATATGTTTATTTTTGAGTTATCAAGTTTTACAGAAATGTCAAATTTGCACCCATCCCCCCCCCTTGAAAAAATTAATCTTATGTAAGAGCTAAATTTCTATTACATTTTTCCAAGTTTTTATGCACACGTCATTATGAAAAAAATAAATAAAAAGACAAAGTTAAAAAGATTTCAATAAATCACCTCTGAAGGTGTACGGATTAGTTTCCTGAATTTGCAGTTACCTACAGATAACAGAGGGAATTACTTCAAGCTAGACGCCTATTCGTAAGGCCCCTGTCTCAAGTTAATGGATATGAGAACTAAATGATTTCGCTGCGGAGAAATTGATGTAACAGATGGAGGAGTGTAGGAACTTCCGTGGTTATAACACATCGCTTGAAATAATTTGTTTGTCATGTTTCACTACGAGATTCAGATGTGTTACTGCTGGTTAATCAGCATCCATTCAGAGTAAATATTTTTTAGTATAGTCACTTATGTGTCTCTCCGACGCATAAACGTATTCAATTCAGTTTGCAATTAGGGATATTTGTCTAATGTTTATTCAGACAAAATTAGAATAGAACATGTTTTAGAAAATTTTTGTAGTTTATAGAGAAAATTCTTAAAAGGATAGGATAAACATGTAGGGCAACCGACTAATATTCAGAAAATTTAGATATAATTTTCAGTGACTTGAAAGAGAAAAAAAAGAGAACTTAAAAATATATACACGAAAAGAAACATCCAATTCTATTTTTAATTTTTTTTAATAAATTCAATAAGTGAAACAGGGTTTTGTTGATTGTAAATAATCCGTACGTAGTGAAAACGGTTTGTCAAGGATGCCTATTTTGTGGAACAAAACGCACTAAGTATGTGTTTGTTTTTACACATGAAGGAACGCTACGTAGCTAGTGGGATCAATATTATCTGCCATAGAGATTGAGAACATAAGAATTTTACACACAGGAGAATTGCAGTTTCATAATTTAATTTAAGGTGACTGCCTGCGTTGAAAATGTCATTTTTTTACTATTTTGGTCAATTTTATTTTTTGCAAGAATCGTGTAATTCAATCTTTTATCTTTTCAAAACTGTTTTGATTTTTATTCTACATCAATTAGAAGCAGAGTTATAGCTATCTTAAAAAAACATCGTCTGATACAAAATTGAAGTGACAAACAACTTTAAATGCGTTTTTCTCAGAATTATGTTTTTTAGCACAAATATCTACCGTTATCATGATATTTCACATAATAATGCATATAATTTGATAAAATTATCTATACTTATATATAAAGAGAGAGCGATTTTGTACGTGGAGGGTAATCTCCAGAACCACTGCACCAATTTGAAAAATTCTTTCACTGTTTGAAAGGTACATTATTCCAGATGGACATAGGCTATATATTATGTATATCTGATCAGTAGAAATAAAGTTAGGGGCTTAATACTAACAATCTCCATTGTTACCACTACTGTCCTCTATCGCTTTTTGTGCCGAAGTCTTCAACGATCCTTATCGTGGTGCTATCGCGGTGGGCTTCTGTTCTGACGTTAGAGGTTCGAAACTAGCCTTTCTCCGGCACGCTTTTTTTCTTTTAAAAAATTAACTTTAATTATTAACTAATGTAATATTAATTTGAATATTATTTTAATATTATTTTTTTAAAAAATTGAATATTTAAAAAAAACATTCTTTACTTAAAATCCTTTTTTTTTATTTTTGTATTTTTATTTCATCTCTTAACCTCTTTCTCTTAATTTGAATACTATTTTAGGTGCTTAAAATAATTTTAAAAAACATTCTCTTCTTAAAATCCTTTTTTTTATTTTTGAATAAAACTACGGTCTCAAGCACACCTCTTTCTTTTAAAAAATTACCTTTTCTATTAATTTAAATACTATTTTAGGTGCTTAAAATAATAAAAAAAAACATTCTTTACTTAAAATCCTTTTTTTATTTTTGTGTTTTTATTTCATCTCTTATTCTAATTTTTGGGATACCAATGTGTATCTATACTTCTATAATCTATATCTATATTTCTATATTATAATATATAAAGAGAGATCGGATTTTGTATGTGGAGGGTAATCTCCGGAACCACTGCACCTATTTGATAAATTCTTTTACTATTTGAATGGTACATTATTCCAGATGGACATAGACTATATATTATGTATATCTGATCAGTAGAAAGAAAGTTAGGGGCCTAAATGTTGAGCTGATTCTTCACCTTTACAACTTTTCCTTTGTCACATTTGTAACATTTGAATTTTCTTTGTCAACCATAATCAAGTAACCATAGCAACACATTAAACTACATTTTTATTTATTATCAGTAAAACATTTTATGTTAAAGATTCAAGTGAAGGAGGTATTGAAAAATACAAAAAGAATTTTTGAAATTGACAACGTTTAAGGGTTTATTGAAGAAAATTACATTTGAAACTACCCTTTTTATGGGACATTTGAGGTAAAAATATTTACAATTTGTTGGCTATCATCTGGAAATTTATTGGTATAATACTTCAGAACTTTATTTATAAACTTTGTTTTGAATTTATGTACAATTTTATGCACAATTTTCGTAAATCGAACTTGAATTATTGTACTTTATTCAAAAACCAGTGTGTTTCATTGAAACTGTGAAATTTATTGATTATTTCTAATAGGTCTATGTTTGTTCCTTTATAAGTGATAACGTATTTATTCAATTGATCTGAAATTTTGTATAGATATAGTTGATAGTTCAGATTAAAACATTGGCATATTAATTTTTGAAAATCGGACCCCGGAGTTTTTAAATAATGTTTTAATGATTTTGCCACTAAAAGTTGCTCATTTCGACAGCTTCCGCTGCTGTCCTTGCTGACAGCGAGACAATGGAGCCGAATCGTACAAAAATCGGCACACGGGTGGCCCCGGACACGATTCAGTGCCTGACGTAGCCGAATTTCTGAATTTTTAATTTTAAAAAAGTTATTAAATTTTTGTGCCATTTTTTGTGTTTTTTTGTGTGTGTGGTCTCTGTAGCGGATATAGGCTATGGGGCCAAAATCGTATCAAAATCGGCATGCGGGTGGCCCCGGACACAATTCAGTGCCTGACGTTACAGTTTCCAATAAAAATTTCTTTTGCCATCACCATGATTAAATCCCAAGGTCAAACATGCAAATATATTGGACTTGACTTACGGGAAGATGGTTTACTCATGAATAATTACATGTTGGTCTCTCTAGGTCAGGAAATGCGGAGAATCAATGTGTTTTAAAACCTCAGAAAAAAGAAAAATGTGGTATACCATAAAGTTTTAAAACAAATTATACCTTCCTAATATCTACTTAAGATCGATAATTGTTCAACCCGAAAGGAAATGTTTTAGATGGTACTGTTAATGAAATGACGCATGATAATTGATGTATAATAAATAGTTTTTTGTTTGGGGCTGTTTTTATAATGAATGGAATGACGAATTGGGGAAAATTTTCATATTGGAACATAAAATTGTCTGTATTATTCTTGCATTTTAAAATTTCTCTTAGATTGTGGTTCATTTTGAAGATAACTCTCATATGTATCATGTGTGAGAAGGAAATTAAAATAGTAGCATTAGAATTTTGGGCAGAGTGATAGACGTTTTAGCTAACTTTCATTACAAATTACTTCAAATTGACCAATTTATAAAAAAGTATGGTATTGACATGCAAGTTATTTTAAAATGTTTTTTAAATGCTATTTTACCAAAAAATCCTAAAAAAAACCCAATATTTAAAAAAATTGGCTCCGAACGTAGGCAGTCACCTTAATTTTAAATAAAAAAATTATTATGGGAAAACTTTTTTAAAAATCTGATTTTTCTTATGTCCCCTGGCTGGAAGTTCCAAACCAGGTCCACACAGGCTACGGGCTGAAGTGTGCGGCTCCGATTTGAAATAGCACCACAAGGATCTGAGTCCGTCTTAGATAGTTGCCACTTCAATTTTGACCGAGCAACCCCAGGGGTGACATGTCGGAAGATTGTACCCTCTCTCACCATAACTGACCTTCATAGAGGGAATTTCTGGCCTACGGATTTAACTTCCCTATCCGGCCGAGACACGGGGGTATTTAACGGCGCGAGCCGGGATTCGATCCGATCACCCCCATCACCGAAATTCAGCACATTACCACTAGTCACCTCGAGCCCTTTTAAAATCTCATTGAGTTGAAATCGACATTTAATTAACAATTAATTTGCTTGGCTTGGGTTTAGAAAAGATTTAATTGCATAACGTTACTAATTAAAGTAGCTTAAGGTAAAGTATTTTTCGAAAATAATTAAATTGATGATATTCGCTGTATCCATGCACCACCTCTTAATTAAATTCATGAATTTCTTAATCTAGTATTTTAAAATTTGTAGAAAAAAACATTTCTAGTCAATAATTGTTTAGCTTTTCTTGTTTCATTCTTACATAATAATTTCATTAACTGGAAAGATTAAAACTCCAATTTCAATAACTTATTTCAAACAATTTGTTAACTAAGTTTGCGCAAGGAAATCAGATAGTTATTTGGTGTATTTCTTGACTTTTTGAATTTGCGTTTAATTAAAAATTGCGAAATTGGGTTCTTAACCGTTTGAGTATACATATTGTTCTGGTGTTTACATGCATTTCGTGATCAGTAGTTTATCCCACACCACAAATTACCAAATAACAATCTTATAGCGAATGAAAAGTTTTATAAATGAAGTGGTAGTTGAAACAATTATCTGAAGTGCAGTGTCCTCGCTCAAACATCATGTAATGAGGCGGGTTTAAATCGAAGGCGGATTTAGGATGCAACAAATGTCTTTATTAACTCAAAATCTGTAGAAAATATTTCCTGTTTATCTACAACCGTAATTAGCATGTAAATCAATAAAGTCTTGTTTGCTCGAAACTATCGCTGCGACTGTTGCCAGGTGTGTGAAACCAATTGCAGAGTTGATTAATGGGAGGAACGCTGTGAATAATTCTGGATCAACGATGGACTGACAGACGAGAGCAGAACGTTACGGCGGACGTTTGTTTGACAAATGGTCGGACGTCTATACGAAATTGCGTCTGGAATCCGCTCAAGGAATTACGCCTGCGTTCGACTTATGTGAGTAAAGAGCTAAATGATTAGCACAGAAAAATTTGTTGACTACTTTGTTCTCCGTAAGGAAATATCTGGTGTGGAGGTTAGGTGAGAAATATCTGATGTTACTGTCAACGTTTTTAAAGTATATTAATGGTTGTTTAGGTCTATATATAAAATATGACCCTATGCGACAGCATAATAAAAATTGTATAATGCAGGTTATTCTGGAAGTAATTTCTTTTTACATGAATACTGTAGTAGTTCTTATACTGTAGCACACAGACCCATTGGAGGGGGGGGGGGGGTACGTCAATTAAGCGCATGCGGTCATGAAATAATCTGGACTTTAAGTAGAATCCTGTAAAAGAGGAATAAATAAACCATTAAGAAACATATATTTTCTCGAAAAGAAATGTTTAAAGTGAAGTTAAGATATGTTTAGACTTATTAAGAGAACATCGATGAGAAATGAAACAAAATTACTCCCATGATATTTGGTTCACAGAAATATTTATATAAAATTACTATAAAATGCATACTTATTTAGTATTACTGCAAAAAATCGAATTTGTTTAGAGTTATAGAAGGAACTGCCCTCAGAAATAATTTTAAACAAAATTATTCCCATGATATTTGGTTCACGGAAATACTAATACAGAATTTCTACAAAATCTTACTGTATTTAATATCTTTTTTGGAACTTTGCTACTGTATAAGAGTCAAGAGTCAATGTATGTTGCGGTACGTAAAGAATAAACCCAATAAATAGGGGGAACGTCACGTTCGAAGAAACAAATCGTACAGTGACTGTGAAAATAAAAGAATTTATAGTATACTCATAAACATCATATATCTTTTTAAATTTTATTTATGGATATACTTTGTCATTGGGAAATTGATAAATAGAAAATAGAAAAAAAATTTGATAATAAAGAAACAATTTCTAAGCACTGAGAAAAGTTTATTATCACTGCAATTTATTAATTACTGACCAAAAAAACTCTAAAAATAGAGAGCCCGCCAGAATATTCTGTAAGTTAGAAGGAATCTATAAGACCTTTAGGACAAACCAGGACCTCTTGTAGAGTTTTTCTAGCCATAGGTATACAAATGAATGTCGGTGCCGTTCTTTTATAAACAAGATGAGAGGGATATTTCTTAAAAGAATCCAGATTTTTGAAGTTTTGTTAATCTATATTAGAAGATTAAGATAAAAAAAATATAAAATGAAAATGGAAAATCGATATTAAGTTTTTTTAAGAAATTAAAAATTTTTTGTTTCTAATTTTGAAATATACACTCCAGAGCCACAACATTATAACCACCCCTACATTTTGCAATGAATTCGCCTGGATGACGTGGAAGGCACGTGATCAGGTGAAAGTGGTATTTAATTGCTGCTGGAGAGTCTGAAGAATCATTCTTTCACTTACTTCTGTGTGTGATGGGAAAGGATGCGGATCTAAGCGACTTTGATAGAGGGCAGATCGTAATGGCTCGAAGGATCGGAACAAGTATTTCAGAAACTGCACGACTCGTGGGTTGTTCGCGACCTACAGTTGTTAGTACTTATGCAAAGTGGATGAATGACGGTGAAACCAGCAGTAGACGACATGGTGTTGGACGTCCACACGCTATCGAAGAAAAAGGTCGTCGGAGACTGTCTCGCATGGTGAAGCAAAACCGGAGCCAGACAGTGGCTCAGCTGACAGCCCAATACAATGCAGGGCCAAGTAAAATAGTATCGCAGCACACTGTTCAGCGGACACTGTTGAATATGGATATGGGGCTACGCAGCAAACGACCCACTCGTGTGCCTTTGCTGACCAAGCGTCATCGCCAACTGCGCCTGCGCTGGGCCCGGGAACATCGTGACTGGTCCATGAATCAGTGGGAGAGAGTTGCCTGGTCAGATGAATCACGGTTTGTCATTCATCACGCCGATGGCTGTGTCAGGATACGCCGTCTTCCAGGCGAACTGTTGCTCCCTCAATGTACAGTAGGTCATACATAGGCCAGTGGTGGCGGTATTATGCTTTGGGGGACATTCTCTTGGGCGTCTCTGGGACCCGTGGTTGTGGTAGAGCAGACCATGAATGCTACAGGGTATCTGAACATCATTGCGGACCAGTTGCACCCTTACATGGCCTCTGTTTTTCCAGCTGGAAATGGAATGTTCCAACAGGACAACGCCACGTGTCACAAGGCTAAAATTGTGTTGGAGTGGTTCCAAGAACATGATGCTGAATTCCAGTTAATGTCCTGGCCGCCTAACTCACCGGATCTCAATCCGATAGAACACATTTGGGATGTCATGGGACGGCAGCTCAGAGTTCAAAGACCACCAATTCGCAATATCTCGGATTTGCGTGACCATTGCTTAAACATCTGGTACAATCTGTCTCCGGCCATCTACCAAGGACTTTTGCCATCCATGTCAAGGCGGGTTGAAGCTGTGTTGCGCGCCAAAGGTGGGCCAACTCGTTATTGACAGGTGGTCATAATGTTTTGGCTCTTGAGTGTATACACTTATTAATAGCATCATCATAACAAAGAGCGTTTTAAAAAATATCCTTGTATATGTACAGTATTGCAAGTACGTTAAACTTTTTTTACTAATGTGTACTAGGTGAATAACTTTTTATCAGTTTCAGTACGAAAAATGAACTCTCTCCTACAGCGTCACTTATTTGGAATGATAATAACAATCTTAAAAGTATTCCGACGTTAGGAAATGTGGTTAACATTTTATTTTTAATTATAAAATTGAATATTTCAAAATCAGAGACTTCATTCTTATCATTATTTAAGACATGTTCCATTTCCACTCCAAATTCATCAACAGTTATGTTTATACTTTCAAATCCTTCAATATGAGGTTAACAATGCATGAAGGCTTATTCTCTATAATCAGCTACACATTACAATCTATTGTTTATACCTTTATATATATAGTATATTGTCGTGGGGTACGACATATCAAAAGGTAGAAAAGAGCAGACACACCAATTAAGGCGAACAAACGGGATGGAAAATGAAAGAATGAAATGGCGCAAAACTTATACAAGAAACCGGAAAAAGGATAACGGATCGAAAAGAGCAGTTAAAAAGACGGAACAACGAGGAGTCTACTAAAAGGGGACTATGAATGAAAAAGATAATTATTGACAAAGAGGAAACGACCCCACACATTTGTTATGTTCTGGGAAAACAAGATTCCTAGAAGTGTAGAGGAGAGTCGAAGGCTGAATCATTTTAGTGTGAAACGCCCCTCACTCTGAATGTTCAAAAGAGATGATTTAAGGGGGGAAATTAGCGAATTGAAATGGACATGAGAGAAAAGATAGAACATGAGTGACTAAGGAAAGGAAAAGGGAGGAGCGTTGAGAAGAAGATAAAAAAATATAGAGAGTAAGAGTATTAATGAATCTATGATTAGATTTGGCACTGAGACTCAGCACACCGCTATGAAGTAGCCTCATAAGAGAGATGTTCTCAAAAGAATATAACGACGATAAAAGAATATAGGCGAATATAGGCGATTATAGGCGAATATATCTCAAAAGAATATAGGCGACGAAAAATGCCCTGAGGAAAATCTGTCCTGTCTGCACAGCCCGCTAATCGCCAAACTTCGTCCCGCGCCGTCCAGCGAAATTTGATGAATGCATCACCGGAGAGAATTACATCCGAAAAAGATATCCCAACCAATGCTAGACGATATGCCAGCAAGTGTTCCCTCTGCAGTCTGCAAAAATGGAGGTAACCTGTAACTACCTATAGAGTCAATAAATCCCCGAGTCATATAATATAGGCTGAAGTTAAGAAATAATATATATTTCGTACTTAGAATGAAATCAATTTAAATGAGTGAAATAGTATAATTGAATAATCACTTGATATAATAAGTGTTTCTTTATATTAATAATTATCAGCAATATAATTGAATGTGAAATCATATATGTGTTTATGTTAATAAATCACTGTACTATTTAGAATTCAGAGTAATGGTACCATTGCCTACCACTATACTAAATCACGTACCCGAATCAAACTCTATGACATATATCACCTCTTCTACATAAATCAGTCACTATTCTATCCCAAACGGCTAACAATATGTTCGCTCTAAAAGTTTCACCTCCTTGTAATTATACGTTGTTCTCATTGTTATCATCGAAAAGTATTTTTTTGTAATGCAATGTTTTCGGGCCCCTAATTTTAACGGGCCCTACGATATAAGGTGGTCCTGAAACAAAACAAATTGACCACCTGCACTGCAGTTGTGTCGTATCTCAATGTCAAGTCCATCCCTGCATATGTCAATATTGAAGGAAATGAGTGCGCTGATTCGCTGGCCAAGGAAGCGCGGAACTTGGCTCAGACCTCTTCCCTCATCACACTTGCAGATGTTAACGAAGTGACCAGGTTCGAATTATCCAACCAGCCCCTAAACCTCTAATTTCGGACTTGAACTGCCCCGGAACAATTGCTTCTACAAGAGCTAGACTAAGAAGTAATATTTTTAAGGGTATGAAAATTCACCCTGAGGGCACAAGATCCTTTATCAACTGTTGAAATTGTCCAGAGACCCACATTTCTCCAGAACATATCTTTGACTCCCCAACCATTATGGCTGCACTTTTCAAACTCGTTTTGTCACACCAAGAATACCTCTACAGCCCAAAGGCTGGATCTGGCAGCTGCTATTATCCAGGCTTTTGGTTCTATCCAAACTTTTTCTTCTGCACTATTCGAAAACACGACACCAAAAACAAGTCCAATGAAAACCACTGGTTTCCATCATAGATTTTGGTTCTCTAGTATAGCATACATCACGGAAATATATTTTAAAAAATGAAGTCTTAAATATATTTCTATCATAGTTTCCCAGAATGTAACGCACCCTTTGAAGCTAGAAATATTGTATCAAAAGCTAGAATGCTTCTTACACTTGCAGAAGATGGAAAAGAGAGCAGTGGGAGGGGATCTTGTGCAATGGGCATTTAGAGGAGGAAACTTCTTTATTTGTGACAATAACTAATAACTCAATTTTTGTAGTCATTCAAATTCATCTTAGTGCATCTGAAATGGGTAAAATTTTACTTGATTACTTTCTTACATTTCGAATTTGATCCTACCGTTTTGGGTAGAAGGCCCGTTGCAAACGTGGGTAACTTAAAAAGTTAAAAAACTTGAAAATAAATATCCGTTAATATTCACAAATATTAAAGGTCCATTATAATTTGGTTTGATGAGAATTTCATGTCAAATCGAAGTCAACTAAGGTTTTGGTCTGTAACGAGTCTAGAAACCGCAAAGCCATTAACTAAGTAGTACCTGAAATATTAATCCAACAAACTACATTAAATGGCATGTCGTTGCAAATTTTAATTCGCAATCTCCTCCGAACGGTAATACTAACCCTTCCGATTCAGTCGCATCATGGAATCGAAATCATTCGGAACCATCATTCATTAATCACGCATGCCTCAGTCTCGGTGCGACGCGAGAATAAGCCAGTACTTCGTCCATTATTTAGCGTGGACTGCAATTTGAGATTTGACAGCCCGTCGAAATTCAATTCAAGCGAAACGAAGCTTCCCGAGTTGTCTGGACTCTTGGACTCCATAAATAACTACAATTTTAAAGGCTTTTAGATAACTCGTTATTATTTACAGAAGCGTTCATATTAAGTCATTCTAAATACTTATCAACGAAATCCATCAAATGTCTATTATTTGTTCAAAAAATTATTCCCTTCTATGTGATATTGTGGAAGATGTGAATTATTAAATGTTGTAAGAAGATTGAGGTATCTGACATTTTTTTTTTGGGGGGGGGGGAGGATTGTGGTGAGTCAAAAAGCCATGTGAATTTAGATACAAGAATATCTTATATAAATCAATTATAAAATAGAGAACTCGCTTTAGATTATTTTAAAACACAAAAGAAGATGCCTATCTCAAACAAAATATAGAGAATAAACAGGAGGAAGACATGTAAGTGGCAGAACTATATGGATCAATTTAACTTATTATGTGACAAATCAATAAAAAAAAACAGATTACAACATCAAATGGGTTAAAAACTTATTTTCAGTGCTCAAAAAATCTGGATCCATAAATTGTGAAAGTATTCCATGAGCAAGGAATTAAATCATCTTATTCCTAATAATACTCAATCCTACCCATTATATGTGTTTTAAACCTTATTAAAAAAAGAAACCATTGTTGTAAAGTTGATTTTGAGGAGTATAAACAGGAAACAGGTAAATAAAAATTATACTGTATCACCGAGTATGTTAACAGGAGCTTTGATAAAATATCATTTGCAATTATTATTAGTCAGAATATGATATAATTTCCAATTAGTAATATACGTATATACAACAGTTTCAGATATGGTAGGCCGACTGGATGAATTATATATAATAAGATATCTAACAATTTAGTGTCCGAGATTCCTAATTCTTGCAATTGTGAGGGTACAGTATCAGTTTTAAGTCAAAACCATGGGAATGTACTAACAAGTAATACTAAAATATCTGAAAATCATTCTGCTTTGACTATGTTAATAGATCGTGGTACTGGCTATCGTATCGGTAATCATAAAAACACTATCCCTATTTTCAAGAAAAACCTACACATGTTCACTTTTAAGACTCCAATAACTTGTAGCATGCCTATCAGTGCTTTCGCCAGTGCTTTGGCGATTTTTTTTCCAAAATCGTCAAATTGACGCTTTACTACGGAGTGTCTCTGTGACTGCAACCTCTCAGGGCAATTAAACCTCCTTAAACGCTCCGCATAAACGTAAACAACACGGTGACCTAGGAAGAATAAATAAGTTGGTAAAACAAATTTACCGCTGGCTGTAAGAAAATCGTAGGCGCACCTGGGATCTTCGTTTCCCCCCCCCCCCAGATACCCCGCTACACTCCACACCTTGATGTTACTTACAACACTGAAATCCCCACCCGGCGGCTTCGCCATAAATATGCTGGCTGTAGTGGTCATTAAAAGAAACCGACCGTTGGCTGTATGAGGTCGAAGGAGTAAATGGCAATTATCTCCCTTCCACGTCCAATAATGTAATAAACGTCGATGTACATTCACTCACCTCTTCCAACATTGCCGATATGTTCGCTCCATTATCCCATAGATCCATAAATACATAGCCACTATTTATTAAAGTATATATATATATAAACAACCACCACGTTATCAAAAAAATCTAACGCAGAAACAAAAAACCCCTCTTCAGAAAATCTAACCATAACTCACTTAACCGTTTATGTTAACAGTTAATTTCAAATCAACCGCTAGCGTCACCTCAGTTAACCACTAAAATTACTTGATTACAAAATGGCAATAACGCTTCCGTGAAAATGCAATATCGCTCTACGGCTTAAAAAACTCGAAGTTACCATATTTGGCCCGTTTATCTCCCATTCAAAAAAGGCCGCCAAGCAGTGGGCTAAAGCACATTTCAGCCTTCATAACATAATATTTTCGTAAAGTTACCGATTAATCATATTGACACGTGGCAATAAAAATAGCATGCTTTCTTAAAAAATGACAGGTTCATTCGATTTGAGACCAAAAAATTGAAGGCGATTTGTGAACGAGTGTGCTTGCATACGTGCAGCAGTTATCCTATCCTCAAATATCAATTTCTCAAATATCAATTTATTTAAGTATTTAATGAAATGCTTTTCACAGCTACGAAGATATAGACAATTTAACTTTCTCTTTATTTATTGAAGCTTGTAAGAATATAGTAATTTTCTAATATTTCAGAACTTTAAAAGTGAATCTGGAATAAAAATTTTATGTTATTTATTTATTTACATTTGGTTTAATACATTTGATTTGATTATTCTTATTGATATATCACTGCTACAAACATCCGTTTCAACTCAGTTTTTAAGATTCTTTATGTACAGAAATAACACGCACAGAAGTATATTTACCTACGCATGTTCTGTTATTTTTGTCAGAAAGGTCATATAGGCTCTATTATACGTAATTGGTATTAACTTAATTAAATAAAGATTTTTTAGATACATACATATTTATATTTCTGTTGTACACCAGAAGTACCAAAATTACTGATATAATGCAAAATTTACCGTATCGTGTATGAATGTAATGAAATTTATCGCATCTCTGCGGTTCGAACACAAGTCTGTAAACTTTAGGCTAGAAGTAGATCAACTGAACTTCGCCAGAGATATCCGGCAGAGTTACTTAAGATACTTCCAAAGATATGTCGTATTTGGAATCACTACGCATTTATAAATGTAAAATTGGAATTTTAAATATTACGGTTTTAGCATTCATGTTACAAAATGAACTGGGAAATTCATAGAACACTAACCTTTAAATAGAAAAGTTTTACTAATGGCGTATTAAAAGAGAATAAATGTTTCAAAAGTTGTATTGTATTTTTGTAGATAAAGGGTATTTTTACTATTTGCACGTTCTTATCTTTGCTTACTAATGGGTACTTAAATTCCCGGAGTAAAATAAAATTCTTCCGAATAATATGTAAAGTAAAATTCTTCCGAAATTTTTTTATTTTATTGGTGAACGCATTAAACATATTTTAATAATATAGATAATAAAAGATAACAGAAATATGAAGAAAAATAGAATTATAAAAGTTTTAACGAAATTGGACAAGAAGAAATTATATAATATACACTGATTTTGAAATATCACGAGAATTTGTTCTTGAGGTTTCAGAATTTGTCCTCGAAAAGAAACAGTTCATATAAAGTTTTTGAGTTTGATTTCCCCCAATCTGCTCTTGACACTTTTTGTATTCTTGCTCTCACTAGAAACGCTTGGGGTTATAGTTTTGTCGATAGCTTTCAAACTTTTAAAGTACACTCAAAAGGAAATAATTGTCAGTCTCTCATAGCAACAACTGAAACGAGGTTTACAAGCTGTTGTGTCAGGAACTACTAAAATGGTACGTAATTACTTTTTGACACTCTTCTTTTAGTCTACTGAACATTTTTTAAAACTAGTTTCTACAAAACTGCAATTGTTTGCAGTTCCTTGCAGAGCTCATATTGGGCAGAAATACCAAATCTGTGCTATGTAACTTATTTCTAACCATTTTTGTTCGAGTTAAAATGAATAAACTGTTTAAACAGGCAATATAGTTTGAGAAAATGTCAATATAGTTCATATACTAACTGTTGAGGTATTTATGACAAAAGAATGTCATAAAAAAATTCTTAAGACACAACAGACTCTTCTCACGGAAATGGAATTCGTTTGATTCTTTCTACTATATTCTCAAGCTAAATAATAGGTAGTACTCTTGCATCATTTTGTTACTTATCACCAAAATTGATAAAATTATTATGATTGTTAATGAAAATTAGCATCAGATAAGTTTATTTAAAGTAGATAAATTTCATGGCATTATAACTTGCTACAAATTTTTAATATACCATAATTTTAGTAACTTTCGAAAACTTAATTTTAACGTAAGATAATGTATCATTATGCACTACGAAAGATTGTGTATGAATGTGATTTACAAAGATGAAGGGTTAAGGTGTTTTTCCTCCTGGCAGAATATTTTATTGCAATATACATTAAATAACTTACTTTTTGGTGTAGTTAATAATATGTATAGTATTAAACCAATTGTATTTCAGTAAAACAGATAATATTAAATGTAATTACCTACAATGTATCTGATACATAAAAAAATTATTTTAAAAACATAATTTTTTAAGAACTTCTCAGTCAAAATGGAGGACTAAAAAAACTTACAAGGAACGCTGAAATCTATCGGAACGATTAGAAAATTTTCTATGATCTCTGACCAGTCACAAAATGGTATTTTAAAAATTTACCAACACTAATAATAACAAAATAAATCCATTGTTATTATAAAATAACTTCAGATTAAAAAAATACATAAATTAAGTTACTGTCTTTGAAATGTACTTAAAAAATTCGTAAAAAATGCTTCTTATTGTTTTACATATTTTTAATTCATTAAGTTCTTATGCATCATTTTCTCATTTTATTTCTTTTTTAAAAATATCTATTTAACTAATATTTTCATCTTGCGATATTTTATCGTAGAAAAGTTTGCTTAAGCTGCACATCATGGTACACAGTTTTTAAAAACCATAAGCACCAAATGATGGAAAGATACATTTTTTATTGTTCCGTCATCTCTTGCAACTAACTGTACATGATACTGTACAACATACTGTATTTTTTCACTGCTCTAGCATCTCTTAAGAATTAGGATCTAGCATCAGAATCTTTAATATTAATAAGAGGGAGATAATACGCACTAAATACGTATGATATGGTATACAGCTCTCAAAATTGTGAAATTCCATAATGTTCGTAACTTTGCATCGAGCGTAATTAATCAATTTAACTTTACTGTATTTGTTTATCTTAAATAATATCAGACTATACGTTGCGTACGGTATTACTCACATCATCACTATTCGCAAGGTAATAGTGATGATGTGGGTAATACTGTACGCATGTGGGTTTTACACACGGTGTAGTATTTGAAACCACGAGGAGGAAAAATTTAGTGTTAACTTGCTTCTGACCCCATTCCCCCCCAGAAAAAAACCCGGTTTAGATTAACAAACCATGAATTGCAAATTTTTTTTTTTATTTAGTAATATTTTAGGTCCATATAAAGCTAACCCACACCTGACACAAATCGTGGCTGCATCACTGCTTGCAGCATATTTTAGAGGATAAGAGATTACTACTGTTAATAGCTAATGTATTGGGTATTTATCTCCTAATAGCCGAAATATGTGCCGGTGATTATGAAAGTGATCTAAATCATATATTTTTCGTTTGGAGATACTTTAAGGTTTGAGTCTGAACATGAACTGAATTCTGTGTAATGACGTAACAACAAACTAAATCAAACGGGTCAAATTTTACAATTTTGCAAAGATTGCTTTAGATTAAAGAATTCAGTATGAAATAACTGATAAACTTTTTTTAGATTTTTATCTTAGGGCGCTTTCATAATCGCCAGCCCATATTTGTCTATATTCAACCAGTATTTGACAAGCATTAAAAGTTTTTTTTTATAAACTGGATTCATATCGCTTGTGTATCTGGGCCTTCTGACAAATAACTTAAACAAAATATGGTAAATTAAAAATTGTGCACTAATATATCCGTGCTAACATTTCAACGACATAACTGATCATCAAATAATCTAACAAAAATGAGAACAATTATTCTCCAGATCAAATAAAACTTTTGAATGTTTTTTAAATTATATCTTTTCAATGTTATGAACCAGTTTTTACTTTTTTGTAGGATTGAAAACTCGGAGATAGTGTACTCCCTATAAAAAATATCACCTCCATATATTGTCAAAATATCTCTCCATAGAAATGTGACGTCCCCCATTTCAATTCTCTGTTGGATTTTTGGCTTTAGAATCAAATTCCCAACCACCAGCCCCTCCCAAGATCATTATATATAAACAACACATAAATTAAATTCTCAGCGCGACGAAATATGTTCTGTTTAATTGAATAAGTAGTTTATCAACGCCACCTTTCCATTCAGTGACACTTTACAGAAACGAAAGAATCGGAACCCCCCCATCGCCATCTTGCATTAATCATGCCCCTCTCGTACACGCACTCATGCATGTTACCACTCCGAAGAGAGAATAAGGTGGCGTCTCAAATCATCGTTCATTGTACAGCGGAATTCGAGATTAGTCTAGAAGCTGAAACAAATTGAAATTAAAATAAGAAGGGCAGAGGTACTGCGATATCGCGGGCTTAACTGAAAGCTGTAATTTTAAAAACAGTGAAATAAGTGTTCATTTCCCTTGGTACTTAAACGCTTAATCATTCTAGGTGCCCATTCAATTTGGAGGATTTTCTCATTTCAGATATGTTGATTTCCAGCCAGATGTTTGCATTAGACGGCTATCGTGTGAATCGTATCCATCAAAACATTTATGTCATTAATATAACACAATGTAGTTTGATTAGGGTCACGTAATTCACCGTGTATGTATTTTATTATTTGGACATATTAATACACCAATTCATTAATATGTGGCTTTTATTTCGCAATTAATGAGAATATCCTACATTTTCCTGCCAGATTTTATGCATAGATCATTCCATAGATGCGCCCTTCTACGTTGTTGAATTGCAGGCAAAATTATTATTTGGACTTATTAATGCCCCAATTCATTAATATGGGGCTTTTATTTCGCAATTAATGAGAATATCCTGCATTTTTCTGCCAGATTTGATGCATAGATCATGCCATAGATGCACCCTGCTACGTTAATGAATTACAGGAAAAATTAGTTTGAAACACTATATTCTTTTAATTTAAAAATATGTCTCAGTAAGTTACCCATATGCAACTGTTCTTCGAAAAAAATATTTAGAAATGCGCTCGAAAATAATATTTACTAAGACACTCTTTCTATTTACGAGTATTTATCAAATCAATTGGAGACTAATTCTCTGTGAGCATAATTACTAATTCGTGTAAAAAAAAGAGGCGTGAGAAGTTCTCTTTCAGAGCAGATATCTATTAGTTTCCTAGTCCGGCAAAAATCTGCTTTAGGATCATTAATTTTTAAATGTGCTAAGAATTTAATAAAGTAAATTCACCTAAAGTTGTCTCTAAATATTTTTAAATAAATTTTAAGTCGGAAGTTTTTTAATCTAATTATTTATTACACGTATATCGAAACGCGCCGGGGAAAAGTTAGTTTAGTGTTTTTCCAAACAAGGAGTCAATTAACAAGATCTGTGTTAGACTTCTTCTTTCGTGTGTAATGTTTTTCTCGAGACTTCTCCCTCTTCTTAATTTCGGAATTTACTTTTGAAAGATTTCTTTAAAATATAAATTAATTTTTAATTAACCGATTTAAATTAATGTTAAATTTGAAAGCTCCACTTGATACTAGGTACTCTACTAGCATAAATTGATATTTCTTGTCAGACATTTTTATTTTCCGGTCCTGACCCTGTGAAATCCTTAAACCCATGATTATTGCACATACGTGTATAAATATATATTCTTGTACAAATATTAAAATGTTAAAATAGAAATTCAAAATTTAATTAAACTTCCATAGGGATTTGTTGCCTAATGTTAAAATTCATTATTATGTTGCATCATTAAAATTCTAAAACATGGATTTATATCTTTCAGATCGATGTGAACTATATCAGTATATTCAAGCCTATATATCTAATGTACTTTGCATCACTAAACAATTTATATGAGGTGGTCTAAAGACTACATGTTTTGAACCCGTTTCCCCATTTTTTCTATCGTCAGTGTTCTAAACTGTACTCTGCTTTATTGCCTAGTTGTCTTGGAAACACTTTCCAAGGTATTAAAAAACAGTTTATTCCGATAAAAGTTGATTATAAAATTTTTTACTGAACCAAAATTAGAACTGTTGGCTCACGAAAAGTGAGTGGAATCTGGTTTAAAAAATTCTTTAAAAATGCACATTTTTGTTTTCTTTTCATGACACATAGTACAATGCTTTTAAAATGCAATAACATAAACCACGTATCTACGCTGTTTTCTCTACCAGATAAAACCTTTTAATACTGTATTGATGCAATCTGCACGCAAGTGCACACCTAAAATTTAAGACAATTTATTGCCGAATGCAAATATATCTGGTTTGTCAACTATAAAATAATATATTAAAAAATCCTACGGGTTTTCATGTTTTTTCCCGTGTTTAGTAACTTAAACTTAACTAAAAAACATTTAAAAAACATTTCCCATGAAAGGAAAAAAACTAAAAACAAAAACATGGTTATTTTGCCCTTTCAAAGGATTAAAATGTATAAATATATTTTTAATTCCTAAAATAAATTATTTTGAATTTTTTTCTGCACAAAAACAAGAAAAATGTATAAAATGAAAAATTGGTTAGAGAATAAATCAAAAAACTTAATCACGTTTGAAGTTTTGAATTTTTATATAAATTTTAAATTTTAATTAAAGTTAATTACAGATTATTCAGGATTTTTTTATTATGGATATTTTTATATAAATACACATTTGAGGAAAAATCATTACAAAGTGCACTTAAAAAAAGTATCTCTTTTGTAATCCCTTATTGACTAAAATCCATTAACTACTTATTTCAACATTACGTCATATGTCACAATTTCATAAAACTAGTTCTGGACAGCGAATAAAAATATTGTATTAAAGTGGCATAAAATTGAATTACTCGAAGTTTAAAGATATGTTTAGAAATCTAATCTGTAACCCTATACTTTCGATTATGGATTATTGTGCGTGAATGTATTGTGTATGTATGTGTGAATACGTATTACTGCAAAAATAAAACGTAAATAAGTAAATAAATGATACACAAGATCAAAATGAAATGATTTGTAAGGTTTGTAAATATACTAGTGAGGTTTGTTAATTTCTAATACTGAAAACAGTAAATGTAATTCGTTTAACACCTTTATACAAACAGTCACTTTTTATGGTAAATGAAACTTTTATGGTACATTTTAGATTATCAGTGTGTTTACCTTTATATTATACATTAACCTTTAGATTATGTAAAAAGTTAACAACTTTTAACAAATGAAAAACTGGAAAACGATTAGAGGTTTGATAATATGCTGATTAAATTCTATGTACATGAAACAGTCAATGGGATTTGCTTAAGAGCTCTAAACAAACAGTCCTTATTTATGGTATTTAGGAAACATTTTATATTTTACACGTTTCCGGAAACACCCCTGCGTGAAATAGCGTGGATAGTCAAAAGTTTAGTGTATATACTAATAGACACCTTAAATTTAAATTAACCCATAGATAAAGCTATGAATACCTCTTGAACTGGAGAAAAATATCATATTTCATACTTCAGCTAACTTAATTCTCCAAACAACATTCCTGTAATCTTTAAGGAGTTCTAACTCTGTGTATCTCGAATGCAACAGAGATTAATTATTATTGCAAGATATGGTAGCAGAAAAAAAGTAATCAGGCACCATCTTTTTAGAAATTTAGAAGCTAAAATTATTTTAAAATATTACTGGAAACATTTTGTTAGTCGAAATTTAAATTTGGCTTTGTTATCCATATTTTAAGAATTTTAGCAGAAGATAGAACTGTTAATGAAGCAGTGATAATTAACGTTTTTGAAACTAACAAATTATAATTCAATTAGTATTGTATTATGGTAATTTTACACCACGAACAGAAAAACCTTTCAAGAATGAAATAATTAGCATTATTTTGTGGCAAACAAATTTCAAAAGGTATAAACCATGAAAATTTGAAATAAGAAAAAAGGGAAAAAAAGGCAGTCGGAACTAAATACGTTAAAAAGCCATATTCAGAATTATTTAAATTAATTACAATTGATAAAAGCATTTTTCGCAGTTATTAGATAAAAAAAAATCTTATCAGTTCCTCTGACTTCCTGGTGAAAAAAAAATGCAAAACGAGTTTGAACAAATTCATGTCACTTTGATAAATGATTCGCGTAAAAGAAAAATATGCTTTTGGATTTATCGCTAAAAAGAGGCAGATCCTTCCGCTAAAGCATAATTCCCTTCGCTAACTACGCATGTGTTTTTTCACTTTCTTTTTCTAATGTTTTTTAATGCCGCTGTTATCTTCAAACTTTCATTACTTTGTTTGTTTTTTTATCGAAGATTTGCTTTTCTTGTGTTGCGAAAACAATGTTTGAAAACTGATCCGAGAAAAATATTTTTCAGGATATTTATCATTTTGTTAATTATCGCCTTATTATTTCTTTCTCTTTTTTTTTTTTTTTGCTTTCGACCATTTCTAGCATTTATCGATAATGTACATAATTCTGTGAGAAACGTGGTAGTTTGAATTCAGCTTAAGAAAATTGTATTTTCTCGTTTAGCACAGTTAATTTCAATCTTTAACGCTAAGAAAGACGGGAATTTTTTCTTCCTAAAAAGACTTCACGCCGTCTTTTTGACGGTTGGAGTAAAATCAGACATATAAAATATTTAATATTTTTTTAAATGGTTAAATACTTTAAATTTTGAACTATTTCATACCAATATATAATAAATTATTATATATTTAGATATGTTTTTATGCAGGTATGCCGACCTGACAAACTGTTATGGTTTATCTCTAAAAATATATACATGGTTTGTACAGTCCTTTTTTTTAACTCCAATGTTTCCAAATAGCTAATATTTCTATTATTTGCAAAAGGGGGAAGAGACGAAAAGAAATTAATATTTTTCCGGTATTATTTTAAAGATTTCTGGTTGTTTTCTACATTGCCGACAAATCGACGGTTTTCAGGTTTAGTAGGTATACAACACATTTTCCCCCCCTCTTTACTTTCGAACATAATTTTGTAAATGCGTGTGAATATTTCGCGTAAAATTAGAAAAAGTCATAAAATTTAAAAAGCCTGAGGACATACACACAGCGATATCGCTCAGTAGTATATTCCAAACCGTCAAAATGACTGCAGCCGTGTTTCTAGAGTAAAATCTATGTATTTTACTGGGCTATTTGTTTTCCTTGTATAAAGAACAAGAAATGTGTCCTGGCAAACTTTTGATTGTGATCGAGACAGATTCTTTTTCGAAATTCGATAATTTAAAGGGGAGAAAAACTGTCTATGAAAGGATGAAAATTTCTTCTCGGATTTCTACTGAATTCCTACTATGGGGTTTGTTTATAAGCTTAATGGTACTTTACATGAGACATTGCGGAAAACATTAGCATAAATTTAAGGATGTTTTTTTTTTTAGATCAGACATGTTTATTTTACTATGAATAATTAATAAGTTGATTAGTTATTGTTAAAAGTCGATTAGATTTTTTCGGTAGTTACTCTGATAAGTAATAAAACTTGAGGAATGTATTCTAAATATTTTCCGGGTGTTTTCAAAACTTCTTTCTGCAATGAATTAGACATATTACTGATCAAAACATTTTCAATGATTTGCTGGATTTACTTTTGAACATGTACTCTACAATATGTTAATACTACTAGCAGCTACCCCAAAATATTCTTCCATTTAATATATAATTTAAATCTGATATTCTTACAATTGAATTATCTACAATGGTCTTTTTTTATTTTTCATTTGCTTCACTAAAATAAATCAAGTGAACAACCATACTATCCATACAATTATAAAATTTAATAGTGTAACCTAAATTTTAATTAAGTTGTCAAATTATAATTTCATATATAATTTTCTAATTATTTTCTAAAGATTACAATTTTTTAATATAAAATTAAAAAACCGATAATTTTTATGGGGGTCCATAATTTCCAGCTCATAATTAATTTTTTACGCGCATTTTCCTGTAGTTTTTCCCATATATTTGTCTTTATATAAAAAAATACTACAAGGAAAAAATTCTTGTAACTAAGAATTTTTAATTGAAAAATAAATGCAAAATTTATCTTCTAAGCTATACATGCTATTTTCTCTTTTTAAATTTTGTACTTTTAGTATGAAAAGAAGTTTTATCGAGATTCATAAAAATATTAATTTATAAAATTAACAATGACTATGAAGAGAAAATTTTTTGTAGTAAGTTTCACTTTAGAGAAAAATTTACAAGATATTTATTTAATAAAAAGCTTAAAGTAAAAGTACTAGTTGATACCCGTCAAAACAGGAGGGCTGGATAGTAAATAAATGTAGTAATATACAAATGTAGTAATGTAGTAATTATACTCAACACATCATTACCAAATGTTGAAAATCATGATATTAAGAATAGAGAAATACACTTTAAAAAATTGCTTTGAACCCAATAAAAAGAAATATCGTTACTCAACAGAGCGAAATAAACAATTTCTTCAGGTTTGG
Source organism: Dolomedes plantarius (assembly GCA_907164885.2). Classification (NCBI taxonomy): domain Eukaryota; kingdom Metazoa; phylum Arthropoda; class Arachnida; order Araneae; family Dolomedidae; genus Dolomedes; species Dolomedes plantarius. Next base: position 87,771,542 of record OU015492.1, read on the forward strand.
TTCTGTATTTCACAAACATAATTGAAAATAAATATGTAAGAGATAGATTCCTCGGAATAAACAAATTAAAGTGTTTATGCGGACTCATGCTTAGTAAGTATCACTGAGCATGAGCAGAAACAAATTAATGTAATTGTTTCTGCTCATGCTCAGAAACTAATGTGTTTATGCGGCTCCTTGCTTAATGAGTATCTAAAGCTAGAATTTAATCATGTCACTGAAAATGCGGAGAAAGCAATTTTTTAATTGTAAATTATCGCTAATTAATCGAGATTGCGACAACAAAAACGAAAATGAAGTAAATTGGTGGAGTAGGTTTCTCACGTGGACTGCACAAAGAATCGGATTAGCAACTTAAAGATGTAGATTTTAAATATGTAGAACAAAGAAACACAATGGAAAATTTCAGAAAAATACCATCAAAGGAATTTTTTATTTATCCTGTAGGAGATTTCAAATCATGAAGCATTGCCATCTTAATTCAAAATTAAAGAATGTTTAATTTGAGATAGCGACAGATCCAAAAGCTATATCTATACTTTTATTTTCTTTTAGCCTTTTTATACCTTTTTGTAAATTAGATGTTTCCCAGCTAAAGAATAATTTGTGGAATTAATGACTCTAAAGAGTGAAAAATGTAATATTCTTCTGAATAATTTTCACTTTAGGATATTATTTTTTAAATTCTAAATTAAACATGCTGTAGACAATTTATTCAATACTGAACAAACAAAAATTATGCGAAATATTATAAAGATACTGTCCAAGGGATTTGAGATATAGTTTTTTGTAGATATAAAATCATGGGAAATTTCATTCCAAGATAAATATATTTTTATAACAATTGCATTCACAGGGTACGCATACACTGTATAGCACAAAAAATACTGAATCTATTAATTAAGTTGATGTAGAAAAATACGGTTTGAATTATTTTATTCCAAAAGATCTAGTGAGGTAGAATGCATGTATACATACTACTGAACAATGTGACATCCTTTAAATTCAGAAATAATTGGACTGACATTCCCTAATTTATAAAACTGAATATTGTTTGAAATAAATTCTGGAATTATATCAATATTTAGCCTGGGAAAACCCATGAATAAAATTCTCTTTTTTTGTAAATAGCGCTTAATAGACGTCTATGCAACTATAAAAAGTCATAAGAGCTACTAAGACCTTATTCTCAGTAAGGCGTAAGAGCTTATTCTCAGTATCCTGTACTGGTATTACTCCCATGAGGTTATCAAACATCCAAAACACGTACAATAGAAATCCCAATTATGCTTTCAATGTATGTAGTTGTGGACTTTATTAGATCAATAACTTCCTATTTACAAAGAATACGCCGTATTTAGAAAGTATTGAAGCAACAAGTAGTAAAAAATTATATGTTTCTATGGTGATAACAAATTTCCTTACTTCTCACATATAATCACTCGCCTGGGAAGCAACAGTCTAAACAAAACCCGAAGTTCTTCCTCCCCAAACAGCTTGATTACCTAAAACAGCAACAGGCAGATCTAAAATTTATATATATATATATATATATATATATATATATATATATATATGTTAAATTTATTTGATAGGTGCGTATCGTTAGTTGAAATAGCGTTCAGTGATTTCAGCAGTCAAAGAAATAAAAAAAATGTTGCATTTAAGTGATTCTTTAGAAGAAAAATAAAGTGGTTGCGGGTAGGATACAAAATTTGGCTTGCGTAACCCCCTTTATCGTTTGTGTGAGGAATAAGTAAGATTATGCTGTGCTGTATGAAATATAAAAAAAATCAGCTTATAAGTCACGTAAACTACACTTATTGAATTCCCCAGTAAATTAAACAGGAAGTTACATATTTTGAACTACTTACTAGTTCATTGCCAGGCCGAGGAGCATTACATGTGATTGTCCCTTTGAACAATCCGCAAATGCGAAGTTCGTCGCAAGTGTTTGGTATAAATATGGGCGACAACACAAAACTCTAGAAGAAAACGTGGGAGGTGGCGGGTGCCCGAGAGCGAAAAGCCAGAAAAAGAAGCGGAGGTGTTTTATGACCACCAAACTCCATGTACGGGACACACCCATTAACGAAGCTAATTGATATATTAGGAAAAATAAGGCTGTAAATGAATCCGGGACGACGATATAACATCAAGGATTAAGAAAAAAATGAAATAGTCCTATTACAAGCAAATAAATTTTCATACAACAGAAAAATATAACGTAGACTAAAATATCAGAAATAAGTGTAGTTTGTGTGATGAAGAGTATTTTTCGTTTTTTTTTTTCAACTAACAATCTAAACTTATGTGCTCATTTCGAGAACAGTTTCGAGGTAGTCAGTTCTTCATTCTTAATGATTAGATTGCTATTTTATGTGTGCGACTAGGACACGTTTCATTTGACCAATATAGGAGAACATACAACCACCGCAAAGTATTCTGTAAATACTAGGGTGGTTCGAAAAAAACTTTTTTTTAAATTTCAGATCGCTAGAGTGCACAATAGTTGCCATTGGTATAGGCGTTAAAAAAGCACTAATTATTATTTTTTCATTAATTTGTCTTCCGGTCGCGCAATGCCATCGAAGTTAGCAAAAAATTGTGAAAAACCTTAATTTTTCATAATTTTTTTAAGCACGCCAGATGGTTTTAATTGCGTTTCTATACCATGAACTAACTACTAAAAGTATGTAAAATCAATATTACTTGCCCTTATTATACATTTGTTTCATATCTTCCGGTCGCGCAACATAATACAAAATGAGTAAAATTAGTAGTTTTTGCAAAATTTCAAAGTTTGACTGTTTAGTACATTTTAATCATACGACTTTTAGAGATGCTATAGTTTAATTCTATTAGAATATTGTAATAAAAATCCAAGCATATAAGATAAACTCTGATATTCAAGTGGAATTCGGTCGCGCAGCTTCGTCAAAAACAGCAGAGTAGCCTACCTGGACAGAGAGGCGAGGCGTACGTGACGAATACCAGCGATGCGCTCGCCGCCGGTAACAGCCATTATCGTTGTCTGACAATTTTGTTGTTTGACAATGTTTCCTTTCAGATAATTTAGAAATTTTCTAATAGTAAATATTTGGTAATTTTTTTGTTTCAATATTCAATTGTTGGTGCAGCTCTTCGCTCATTTTGTTTACAAAACGACCCAGAACTCACCATGGGGAGGTGGCTGCACTTCCGAGTTCCACCCACACCCTACCCAACCAACCATCCAATGTAGGGTGTGTTATTTACAATATGTACAAATTTATTTCGCTTTCTCTCTCTTTATGTTTCCTTTCTAGTCTTTATCTATCGATAAACATCAAAATTCGGATTTGTGTGAAAAAGTTGGTATCGCTGAGCGTGACAGTAATGTGGTTCTAATATAGCCGTCTCTGGAACTGTGTCCACACACTTTACTTGAAGCTTCGGTCACTAGCTTAACGCATCTCTCAACTGCCTGTGTATGGCATGGGAAAGCATCTATAATTATAACAGGCTTCAAGTCATTGCTCACATACTGTTTTATCTCTTCATTAGTCAATGTTCTTAACAGTGGAGGAAGAGTCAGTGTTCTGGTGTTCCATTTGATAATTTCGGTATAGTCTTTAGCTTCAAAGTTTAGGTTTGGTGGTTTAAAGATTCTGATAAAGTCACTTTCAGATATTGCTTGCTTTGCCTTCCTGATACGCCTACAGCCCAGCTCTCGGATATGGTTTCTTTCATCAGTTACCATAGCCAAAAGTAAATTATCGGGATGGTCAAAGTAAGCATTCCGTTGTAAAACGGGATCAACAACTGGAAGCAGCTCTTCTGGTAAGTACCTTGTAGATTCAATAGTTTTGTAAACATGTCTAGGCCCATCTGTGAATTTGCGGTTTATTTTTATGGCAAACCACATAGGCATATACATTTGAGAATGAATGTGACAATTTCTCTCAGATTTTCAGAAGGGCTTGACACACTGATGTAGAGGCGCTAAACTCGGTTTGCAGTAGTAAGCCATCTTGAATGTGACATTGGGCCAGGATCACGTACTACAAAGTCTTCTGAACAATGTCCTGACTTGATGACTTCTGATATCTCAAGCAAGTACAATTGGTCCTAGCTAAGAATACGCTTGTCAACTTTGGAATCTCACAATCAATAGGATTAAAATCAACAACTGGTTGTCTTTCACAATCAGGTAGTGCCTTTCCAATCGGTCCGGAATATCCTATTGGGCCTGTTGTATTTCCATCTAAGTGTTGGAAAAGGTGGCGGAATGGCAGTTCGTTGTAATGGAGAAGACAAATACTCCATTCTAGAGGTCTTCCCACATGTATCTCTATTTGTCGAATTACACCATTTATTAAGCCCGTATTAATAACAGTACCGTCACATCCAACAACTTCCAATTTGTCAATTAAAAAGCCATTTTCTGATAAATAAGACGTGATGCTTTTGGCTATGTCGGTTGCTGAGCTTGAAGAAGGACAAGTGTGTCCTATGTAAGTGGAGCCTGGATCCTGAATTAAAGAGTAATGCTCCTTCTTATAGGTTCTGCGAAAGTGTTTTCTGACAGTTTTTTCAGTTGACAATGTATTGTCTTTTCGTCCATCAAAGTAAAGACCATAAATTTCTAAACTTATATCACTTTGCAAACTAGCTCTCACACAAGTTTTTTTCTCTTCGGACTTTACTCTTGTCTACAACATAAGAAGTATCTGATTCATTAATCAACCCAACATCTTGCAGTACACTTGAAGCAATAGCAGCCGTAGCGCGATCCGATACGCCATATCGGTCACTCGTCACGTATCGGTCACTCGTCACGGCGTGGCATTCGCCACGTACGCCTCGCCTCTCGTAGTAGGCTACTCTGCTGTTTTTGACGAAGCTGCGCGACCGAATTCCACTTGAATATCAAAGTTTATCTGATATGCTTGGATTTTAAATATATTATTGTAATAGAATTAAACTATAGCATCTCTAAAAGTCGTATGATTAAAATGTACTAAACAGTCAAATTTTGAAATTTTGCAAAAACTACTAATTTTACTCATTTTGTACTATGTTGCGCGACCGGAAGATATGAAACAAATGTATAATAAGTGCATATATATTGATTTTACATATTTTTAGTAGTTAATTCATGGTATAGGAACGCAATTAAAACCATCTGGCGTACTTAAAAAAATTATGAAAAATTAAGGTTTTTCACAATTTTTTGCTAACTTCGATGGCATTGCGCGACCGGAAGACAAATTAATAAAAAAATAATAATTAGTGATTTTTTCACGTCTATACCAATGGCAACTTTTGTGCACTCTAGCGATCTGAAATTTAAAAAAAAGTTTTTTCGAACCACCCTAGTAAACACCCCACTTACGCAATTTCAGGCATAGGGGTATTTCATGGGAGAAATTATAGTTTATTTATATGTTTAAATGAAACTATTAAGTGGAAGTGAGACAGGATTTTTCAAAATTATAACATAGGTGTGAGTTAAATGAGAGGACCAGTAACCTATAAAAATTCGAAGACTTTTTTAAAGGTGAGAAAATAGACTCCGTAGCAAAAGGATCGCATTTTTTAACAGGTTTATCAATGAACAATGAGTTGAAGCTTCTGCTGATTGCTAGAAATCCCAGGAAATTAATTCTGGCATTTAGAAAACTGGTATCTTAACAACCGTTCATAGTGACAATCACATTTAATCCTCATCGGCTTGACGATGAATTATTAGATTCCAGAAATCCCAGGAAGTGAATTCTGAGATTTAGGAAACTCGGGTCTGAACAAACGTTCAGAGCGACAATTACATCTAATGCTCCTCGTCATGTTGAATTATTAGATGCCAGAAAAGTTAATTCTGGCATTTAGAAACTGGTGTCTTAACAAACGTACATAGGGACAATCACATCTAATGCTCCTCGGCTCTACGATAAATTATTAGATTCCAGAAATCTCAGGAAGTAAATTCTGACAATTAGAAAAACTATGGTCTGGACAAACGCTCAGAGCGACAATCCCATCTAATGCTCTTCGGCTGATTCTTCTTAATGTAGATAAATTATTAGAAGCCAGAAATCCCAAGAAGTTAATTCTGGGATTTAGAAAATTGGGGTCTGAACAAACGTTCATAGCTACTATCACATCTAATGCTCCTCGGCTTGTCGATGAATTATCAACTAGTTCGAAACAAGTAGCAATCCTTTTTAATTTATTGTTTATCCTTTTTAAAGTGTTTGGTTATTCTTTTTAAAGTGTTGGTTACGTGTTAGATATTTCCATAAGTTTCCTGTAAGTCATAGTAAACAAGCTACGTTGATTTCAATATAACAATGTAGAATTACAGCGAGAGAATATATTATGAGTTTCTATAGAGTTTAGAGGGATCATTTGTGTTTAACAGCTAGCAAAATATCAAATTGAAATTAAATTATAAATTTTCACTTAAAAGAAAAAGTTTGGTAACATTATCAGGAGACGTTTAAAATCTGTTCTTTTTACTTGTTGTCTGATTCTTGGGGTATATTTAGTTTTCGAAAGATTAGAAATTATAGTTACGGAAATATGGCAAAATGGTTTATAATATAAATCAAAAATAATCATTTGAAAGAAAATGGAAGGAGAATCTTAAGGATTTTAAAAACTAAAATGCGAATAATATTCGAAAGAATACTTAATTACGCATTAATTAATCTATTTATGCTTCATTAAGTTGCGCGGTTATTTACTTATTCTTTACTTATTATTTCTCTGTAAGCAAGTGATAGGGTTTAGTGAGCGATGTATGACAAGAAATTTTTTTAAGTTTTGTGTACCTCACTTGTATTTAAATTTGTTCTTTTTGTCTCTCATAACTAATCATAAATAATATTTGCAAAATGATATCGTCATGTAACTGAATTTAGCTTGAATTTTCCCTTCATTTCATGCGGAATATTTTCTTTTGTCATAGGTATCTGCGTTGATGTATGTCAATATCGTTGTCAAACGTCGATTTGCCTTTTCATTGTGTCGACGTTGTAGCGAGAATTTTCAACCCACCGTCCAATACATCATATCCCGGGATTGAGACAAAGGACGGGTGCACTGAAAAGTGATACTATCAGTTAAAAGCGTTTCATCCGTGGATAAGGCTTTGCCAGGGTAACCTTTATGGATGGTTTTTCCCGCTTAAAACGCTGTGATGGAGCCCTCTTTTGAATTGGAAACTTTTCATTATCGCATGATAAAAGGAAGTTCCGCTTTGGGATATTTTACTCCAGACAATAAAGACATGGAGCTGATTACGGAAGAAGCTAATGATCAGTGTCTGAGCCAGAGCTGACTCTGCTCATATTCCCGAAATAACTCCCGAATATGTAAGATGCGTTCGGAGGGGAACCGCCGAAAGTGCAGGATCGATAAATGCTCAGCTAAAGGGAAATTTAGCTGGAAGTTCTTTTAAATTTTGCGTCTGTTGTAGAGCGTATTAATCCGAATTTTATGCTTTTATTTTATTTTATTTTTTAATTTCTTTCTGATATATCTATGATATATGAATTAGACAAAAATATATCAATTCACGATAGTGATGGTGGTGTGTTATTGGCCTCCTTAGACATAAAGAATAAGCTTTTTTTTTCAAATTCTCCTTACTTTTGTTACAAACCGAATTTCTTGTTTTCACAAGCAATAAAATACAAAATAATGATAACCTAATTTTCGGAGGTTGTAACTCGTTATTAAGGCTTCTATATGGCAAATCTCCAGTGCCCGTGGCATGCTTTTTTCGTATATGTTACCTCTTAGTACAGGCTTCCCACCCTCAATAGAATTTCTCCACATCATACATTTTAAAGAAATTTTACGTGTTCTCAGAAAGTTACTATGAACTTGGAATTAAGTGTGTGTGTGTGTGTTGTGACTGATGCCCTTGACCGACAGTATATTGTCAGTTCAAATCCATATCGGTTATTGGGAGAGGTCTTGCGGTTCCGGTTTTTAATAGCACCACAAGTGTCGGAGTCCGACTTGGCTAAGGGACTGGTCTCGTAATTTTTAACCGAGTCAAGTGACAAGACCGGAACACTGGACCCTGCACCTCCAGAAGTAAATTTGAGAACTTGGAGGACATTGCAGCCACGACAGATTTTTTGTTCCTCAGCCACCATTTGTGTACACGGATAGAATAAAGTGAAACATATCATTACTAAAAATATTTCAAATGTTTCAAAGTTAATTTAAGCATTTTTTAAAAAATTTTATTAACTTGTTACTCGACTACTACACAAACTAATCAAATTTTTATGCTGCAGAAACTGATAAAGAAAATTTTGCAATATTTTCACATAAAAGAGAGATAAAAATTAAATATGACCATAAAGATTTCTTATCGAGATTTTCAGGCCTAATTTTTTAATTGAGAAATATAAAATCCTCAAAGTATTATAGTAAGAATGGTAATACCTAGTTAGACACAGAAGATTGCGCTTTTTCTAATTTCCGATTGTAATTTTCAGGTGGATTTTCAGCGTGAAACCTAGCTTTCATGATACATATGATTTTTATGTCTATGATAGAAAGTAGGAACATAAAAAGCAATATATCTATCATGTCTACGAAAAGATTAAGTAAAAATTTAATGTTCTGCAAGAGATCAAATTGAAATTTTTTATATCATGTTTGGTTCTCTATCATTTTACCAATTATCAATGAAGTAATTCGTGTAACGGTCGGTTCACGTAGAACTAAATTCATTGACCACGTGATACGGTAAACCAATCACAAGGCGTCAACAATCTCGGAGCCTACATAGTAACGCAACGGAACGCTCCGGATGCAATGTAACATGTCTCAACCAACAGGCTATGCCTATACCACAGTTTGATAGACAGTGATTTATACAAATCTAGGACCATTAGAACAACTCAGATATACCAAAACTTTTACACATTACCATTTATAAAGTTGCCTGATAAGATAATAGGAGGTTCACTGATGTACAAGGACAGTCCAACCAAAATAATTTGGCAATAGTGAAAACTGCTTTCTATCGAAAGTCGATTTTTAGTGTTGATCAATACATACGAGTGCACTAAAAAGCTAATCAAGGAATTAGTTCCGTATACAATAAAAACAGTTATCTTCAGAGGTGTTAAATAGAATAAGTATGTATTGTTTCGTATAGGGTTCTTTAGCAAAACAAAAAAAATAGCCTTCAACGAAATAATAAAAAAAATGTATATGCCTTTGTCAGTCCTGCTGGTATTTTGCTTAAAATTGCTGAAATTTAGAGTCTAAATAAACACACACACACACACATATATATATATATGTATGTGTGTGTGTGTGTGTAGACTCGGATCCTGATGCCCTACGCACGAGCCATACGCTTCGGGCCAGATCGGCCCCCTCCTCAACCCCCCCTGGCTGCAGGATATCGAGGAAGAGAAAGGTGATTGAACGGGGGAGAACAAACTTCGCCATCGGAGTAGCAAGTTGTCTCGGGACCGCTCTTATCACCCGCTTCTGATACAGCGGGTTATGTACTGCTTTCTCTTAGAATATAATTGTTGTTTTGTTTTTGGCCCGTGGTAAATTGGTTACCACACACACACACACACACACACACACATATATATATATATATATATATATATACATATACAGAGGCTGTTCGCACATTTTTTAGACGATTTTGGTAAGCGGTAATAAAAAATCGTTTGCTGCAAAAGAAATAATTGCAATTGTACTATGTTTTTAAAATTCAAAATTATCGTCTGCGGCTTAAAAGTTTTGTTTTTATTCAAAATGGCGTTTTTAACTAAGCAGTGGTTCGAAGGCTACATTTATGCTCTTTCCGAAGAGAAATATTCATACTCCGTTATCCAAAAACGATGTGAGAGTCATGGTTTTGTGATATCTAAAGCGTCGATAGGTAATATCGTCAATAAGAAAGGAAAAATACGTCATATTGGAGCCTCAAGTGGGACAAAAATTCCGAACAAGTATATAAGGGAAACACGGACATCTTCGACTATTGCAAAGGTACGTTGTTTAATGTTAAAAGATAATCCCTCTAGTCAAAGAACAGTTGCAAAATCATTAAAATGCTCGGTGTCCACTGTAAACAAAATGATAAACGTTGATTAAAATTTTAAAAAAAGCGAAAAAACGCAATGTGCATCGTCTTCTTCCAAATCATATCGCTGAACGCAGGACACGCTGCAGAATTCTATATGAGGCACACTTATCCAAAGAAAAATGGAAAAGAATTGTCACAATAGATGAATCATGGGTGTATTTAAATGATTCCAACAAAAAAGAGCCATTTATTATCATAAAAGGGAAGAAAAAAATTTAAGTACATGTTTCAAATAATCGAAAGTAAGTTTTTCTAAGGGATTCATGATTGTTGCTGGTTTTTCTTATAATGGCAAGTTAAAAATAAAGAGAGTGAAAAAAATGTCAAGATTCACTCCAAATACTACCAGGAACATATTTTATCGCCAATTTTTCTGAATGAAATACCATCGCTTTACCCACAGTGCCATCAATCTGTGAGACTCCATCAGTACAAAGCTAGCAGTCACACATCAAAATCCACCGTAAATTTCCTAGAAGAATTGGAACAAAAAACTGGTATCAAGGCCATACCCTTCATTGATATTCCTACTAAATCTCCCGATGTATCACCTATGAATTGTTGTGATTTCGTACTTTTAAAATCTGCATTATCCAAACGTCGTCCCAAAGCCCTTACAGAACTCTGGAAAGCTGTTCAGGAGGAATGGTATAGAATAACTCTTCTGACACTTCAAAAGGCATTATTATCCTGGAAATTGCGGTGTCGAAAGATAGTTCAGAATAACGGATGTCAAATAGAACATTTACACACAAGAAATTTATGTAATTTAGTTTTGTGAATACAATATACATCGTCTAAAAAATGTGTGAACTGCCTCTGTATATATATGTATATACATACATACATATATATGTATATACATACATACATATATATGTATATATATACATACATATATATGTATATACATACATACATATATACACTCATGGACAAAAAAATTAGCGCACCAAGGAGTCGTCAAAATGAAACGAAATTTTACATACGTAATGACTATTTTGATATAAGTAAATGATAAGAAAATCAAAGAAAAATGACAGATGAGAAGATGTCGGCATGTACAGTCACAACTAAACTATAAGGTCGGTACACAGCCTCTAGAGCATACAGCTCTGAAAATAGAGTAACTTCGAAAGGAAGTTCTAGGTAGCGCGAAGTTTATAGAGCGGGCTGCTCTGAAATATAAAAATAATTTCTTGATGAAGTAACGTGCTAACAGAAGCCTGTAGAGCAGGATGCTCTGAGATAGCTATACTTCAGGGTGAAGTATTAGTTGACGAGAGCTTAGAGCGGGCTGCTCTGAAAAATAAAGTTCAGAATGAAGTCGGTCACTCCAGGACCTCTGAGACGAAAGGTGCTCTCTAGATGAGAGTCTCGACCAAGTCTGTTCAAAAAACTGGATTTCTTCTCCCGGCGTTGGCTTTCGCTCTGCCGGTCACGTGACTGCAAATTTTTAGGTTGGCTGCCCCAATTTGTGATGTCATGTTCGTTGGTTGTGATTTGCATGAAGACGAAGCCATGTGGTCGGCTCTTATAAATCAGCTGATCTGAAAATCATTAGTTCACGTCGAAATATTCATTACTTTACGTCCTCCCAGGGTTTGCGCAACACTATTCTCTGCTTCCAGACACCTTGACGCCGATCTATAGAACTGTTCGCAGGTCACCTGCTGTGGGAGGTCCGGCTGTCTGGGTGATTTATTCGGAAAGGGTCGTAACGGATTCTTACAATATATATATATATATATATATATATATATATATATATAAACACACAGGCACATATATACATAATTTACCATTAAATACTCTTTAATTTACGTTATTTATCATTTATTAAAATTATTTTTATAATTTTAAAAATACTCAATTTCTAAACAAACACTATAACTCAATTACTAGACCTATAAGTAACAACACATGATTATAAAATCAACAAGAGGCAGCTTCTCTTTGACTACAGTTTGGAAGAGCATCATATCTAATTAACAAGTTCTGTTTTTCAGAAAAACTAAGAGTTTTCCTTGTTTTTATCATATTTGAATTCGACTATCAAAAAGTTCTAACACTAACTGGCAATTTTGTTAGAAAACTAAAGTGAATACTAGCGACGTATGCTTATTACAGTCTCAGACGAAGATTCACTTTATAGCTTACGTTTCACGGTTTCATTCAGCATCTGGTTCATCTGATTCAGCAAAATGGATCCGTTTACGTTTCACGGTTTGAAGTGCTGAATCCACTGTCCCGTTTGCGTAAGTGATGGTGGACACTTCGCGGAAGATTTATGTGTTTCAGGGTCCAGAAATCCACAACGAGGAAGTAAGTGGTGGGAAAAAAGGAGTGCCTGTCTGGAGAAAAGCGAAATCGGACCCGGGAGGGTTAGATGCCCCTGGGTACAGCTAATAAGACAGTGTTTAGCAAAAACGTATAAGGGGAAACTACTCTTATGTTATGTCTAAAGGAATGTATTTTACGACTGTTTTCCAAAGTTTTATCAATCTTTCTTTTCAAAAACTTAAGAAAGAATTTCGTACCTTTTGAGAGTTCAAGTGGCATTTTTCGGAAAAATGAAAGGAAGGCGAAGATTGCAAACTGATTCTTATAACCACTGATCACTATAAGCGGTGGTTACTGTATATATATATATATATATATATATATATATATATATATATATATATATATATATATATATATATATATATATATATATATATATATATATATATATATATATATATATATATATATATATATATATATATTTATATATAAATATATATATATATATGCCACCCGTCTTTCTCTGGGATTATAAGTTTAGCTATACATCATCTTAACTAGATTATAAGCTCTCGATCTGGACCGGAAACATTTGAAAAATAATTTCAGTATTCATTAATTTTTCCAGAGTCTTCCGTTTGTCGCTATTATTTAGTTTTGGCAGCCCATTGCACTAATCGAGAATGTTGCGAAAAATTTTAAATAACTTAGATTTCAATGTGTAAATTCACGATTTGTTTGCACTGTTATGAATTAATAGAAAATTAATCTTATATTGCATTTTGAAATCTTCCCAAGTCTGAAGTAAGGAATTTGGCATTTAGACAAAACATACACTAAAAACGTTCTGAAAAAATATGATGTTATCCTTTTTTATCCTTCTGATCATTCAATTCCAATGTATTTTAAGCCAAAACGGTGACATTTGATCTGTAAATATCAATAGCCGCTGTAACGTTCATGCCTTTTCCCTTCTATTTGTTCTGTCTTTTTTAACTCTTTCCTCCAGACTGTCTAGAGATTTAAAAAAAATTTTTGAACTATTTTGAAGCTCTTACATTCCTTTCTGGCATATCCAAAATCTATATTGACATATTTTTCTGCAGCGGATATAGTTTTAAATATCTTCGATATCCATTGATCCTCTAAAATGTGAATCGTCGTACGACTCCAGCAAGTATTGAAGAAATTTGAGACACTAAGCCGTAAGAAATAGTCTCTCGTTAGATTACTTCATTTATATTTGAAATTCTCATCAAAAGAAAATTTAAAGTTCTCAGAATGTTGCTTGGAAAAGGTAATGAAACATCCATCGTAGTGAATAAACCTTAAAAAGCAGGAATAGCATCTCAAATATTGCGTGGATATTTTGCAGGTAGCTCTCACATTTCATGTAAGGCACAAGGGAAATTGAAATGGATAGATTCGTTATTGCAGAGAAAAAATGTGTCATGTATAAGGAGATATAATATTTGGTTTCTATTTTCTCATAGGTTTCTATTTAGTTTCCATTTTCGCTACAGGCAATATCTAAAATGAGAAGCAGATGTTTGATTTATGATATTCGCCAACTGTCAGTAACGATATCGACCATGTGCGTATGGATATACAGAAACATGAAAATATCTTTATTACCAAAAAGATAAATCTGCTTGAGATACATCAGACTAATAAAAAATTAAACAATTGCATTTTGTTCATTTTATAGCAGTTTTAAACCCGAATGCACGTCCAAAATCAAATTTTAAACTAAATTTTAAACCAGAATTCACGTCAGGCTCAGTTCTTTCCTTTGTGAGCTGGTTTGAATGTACCTCGTCAATCATCTGTAATCATGTAGCACTTAGAGCAATTCTTTTACCCACAGTGCGCTCATCGACGATGTTGTGCTAAAGAGCCCATAACAAAGTTGAAATCTTGAAAGCTAAAACTTGGATATTATTAAAATTATTAGTAACTATTAATTCCTAATAGAACTAATAGTTTCTATTAGTACTATTAGGAATTATTAGTTCCTAATAGTACTAATAGAAACTATTAGTTCCTATTAGTACTATTAGGAATTTTTTGTGTATTTCTGAAACTTTTGGGGATTAACTTACATTTTTTTCAAAATATGATGAATAGGATAGGTTTTGGTAATAATTAATCATCTTGTGAAAATCTTAATGACCCCGTTTTTTATCCCTTAAAGATTTCAGAATCAAGTCATCTCGGATGCAGACACATCAACCTGACAAACTGTTCTTAGATGCCGTCTCGATGTGAAAAGAAAGAGCTCTTGCGTTATTTCGGAGTGAGAGAGCCATTTTTTAAAATTTTTAATGTCATTGCTCCTTTATAACCATTTTCGTAAATTACAGTATAAATTTGTGTTAGCTGTATATATTCTTCTAATTACATTTCAACATGTAGCAAGTGTTTTGTCACTCAGGAAAATCTGAAAATTTCTGATTGATGACTGTAACAGTAATTGTTTTATGTAAAACGTTTAATTCAAGTTAAATATTCACAATTCTTTCTTCTGTAGTAGACATATCATGTGCATCGTAATCATTTCATGATATGAAATATTTCCATGTCATGTAAATTTTACGGAACGAAACAATCAATACATGAAAACACTGGTATTTTAAACAAATTGGAGATACCATTCTCTATTAAAATTACATTTACGTGCTGAGCACTCATTTTTTGCTTACGTTCTTCAAAAATTCTACACCATCTTTTCGCTGGATAGTTTGCGTGGTGTTTTATTTTGTCTATTTCATTTCGAAAATTTTAAACATTTTTTGGTAAGTGAGAAATTTAAGACAACAAACATATGATGCAGTTAAGATTTAAATTTTAATAACCATTTAAACACCAAATCAGATAGCCTAAAAATGCGATTTTAAGTTCGAACTTTGAAGCTTTAGTGATACTTATCTTTTCACCTTCTCTCAAAAATATTCAAACACTGAAATTCAGAAAACGTCAGTACCTTGTCTCTTTAAATGGATATCTTTTCGAAAAGTTCTCATATATTCCTGCATCATAAGATAACACAGTAGGATGTTGAGAGATAATCCCCTTCCCCAGGCGTGAATTAAATATGATTTGTGGCGGACTATGGAAAAAGCATTTGGCAGGAGTAAGACAAGAGGTTAAAAAGGGAATATCAGCATTTCCATGAAAGAAAATCCTATTCAAGTGAAAGATAGTATGCTTGACAATTCTATGATTCTATTTTTCTCTGGCATTAAAATGTATTGTTTTCGTATGCAATAAACGTTACATTTACTGAATACCTTCTTCTCCGTTCTTAGACAAAGATTTCTTTGTGTAGTTACTTTTTCTTTTCTGTACGGCAATTAGCTTTTAATAACTTTATTGTATGGAATCCATTGATATGATAACACTTTAATCGGTATAGATTTTTATTGAATTGCAGCTTTATCGAAAAGTTTGATTATAAAGTGATACAAATGATTCTGAGACAGTAGCATCTAGGTGGTTGAAAATATATATGTTCTTGTTTAAATTGCAAATTTGCATATCCCTTCAAAACGAGTTTATAAGAAGTGCAATTTGACGTGCATAATGAGCAAACTGTAAGGAGGTAAATTTAAGAATAGGATTATGTCCGTAGTTTAGAAATGTAATCATAAGTATAATAGTAGGTGTAAAAATATATGGTTTAGTTCCTTTACTTCTACAGAATCTTGCATTATGGTGCATTGAGCCCTAAGTGCGTGATTTCTGTTTATTTTTGTCTACATTCTTCCTGCTAATAATTATCTTGCTTTGTTGACTTATATACTTTTAGTTATAAAGTATGGCGATTTGTTGCAACTGCGCAATCTTTTTTTGAAAAGTTAAAATTTTGAACGCTAGGATATGTTTTCTGTTAATTTGTTCGGAAGTCTATGCCTTCTTTATACATTTTATTTCATGTTGAATTATTTATATTATTTGTGTTATAATAGTAGGTGGTCATTCAAAAATGTCAAGGACATCTGTCTGATGGCTTATCCCATTTTACGAGGACATGCGCGAGGTATAAATGCCAACTAAGAAAGGGATCCTCAAGCAGTTTTGTTTATATTTATACGCAACAAATACCATCTAACTTTTTGAGATACATAATTTACCCGAACATATATATATATATATATATATATATATATATATATATAGATATATAGATATATATTAATTCACTACTTTATTCTGCAAGGGATGCATAAATAATATCAAATTAAAACAAATTTCATTAGATTGATTTATTTCAAAATGTTTCCAATAGCAAAATTAATCGCTAAAATTTATCATATTTTGAATGTACAGATATAACGATTGTCTATTATATAAGAACTTAGCATTCGTATACATTTTAAAGTTCTCAGGCTGAGTAAGGTAATTAAATTTTTAATTATGAGCATTAAGATATGAGATACGTAATTCGATAAATGGAAAATTTACTATTTTACCATATTTCCATAAAAGTAATTTCGTTCCATGCATCAAAAATATTTCGCTCTATAAAATTTGTTAATAACTAAAGAGTAAAATATTTCATTCCAGAAAGTTGAAATTTCTATCTTGGAAACACAAAGCTGAGGAGCTAAAAGATATTTCTAAATTCAATGAAATTAAATATAAAATCTTGTTATAGAATAATCCGATTTCGTATTTAGAAACTTCGTACTTTTGGAAGCGCACAGTGGGAACGCTTGTTTGATAATTGTATAAATTAGTATTACTCTGTCTGAAGACAATAATCTATTATTATATTTATACAGAAAGAAATTTCACTTATCTCAGTTAATTTCAGCGTTAGATGCCATACGATCAGACTGGAACCGGTATATGTTTTAATTTTTGATTTCCTCGAAATCTCTAAATTTAGAACAATACAAAGTTCCAAAAAATACTAAAGAACAAAAGGTAAATGCTTAATAGCCGAAACTCCTTCAATGAAGTAATTTTTGTTTCCGAGAGACGATATGAAAATTAATATAATTTAGAATATATTTAAAAATCAGAATTGAACTGAATAACAAAATTCACTGAAATATTAAAGTAAAATTTTAAAGTCTAATAAAACCTTTTCTACCCTAAGGAAAAATTTTAAGATATAGAGGTTCTATTTCAAACGCTAAGGGAAAAAAATTTCTTTATAAAAATGTCTTGTGAGATTACTTTTGCCCTATGCATCTGAGAACTAGACATTTACTGCGATTTATGAAAATTCGCTGAGTTGATTTGAAAGAAGCGTTAGTAGCAGTAGGTTTGGAAGAATGCAGGAAAATGGGAAATGAGAAATATTTGTTCCTATTTATGTGAAATATTGCTACATCGGGTGTATTCTAAAAGCTACTCTCTCAAGCATCTGTATCTGAGAGATACATCCATATTTGTATGCCAAAAAGTGGACTAGAAAAGATTTTTTTACTTAACCGCGAAATATGGTAAACAGAAATACTATAGCAATTATTGCACGTAGTATTGAAAGTGTGAAAAGAGTAGTTAGGATACATTCTAGATACTTTTCAAATGAACATTCTAATTTTAAAAGTTTTCCGAAAATAAGTATTAACGATTAATACTTATAAGTAGCTAAATACTTATAAGTAGCTAATCATGTGTCTTAGCTATAAGTAGCTAAGACACATGATTTTTTTTCATCATCCACAGTTCAATCAAAATTTTGTCAAACAGTTCACTTTATTTATAATTAATTTTACTGAGAAAAAAAAGTTTAAATTTAAAATATAAAGACGTTAAAATCTCATTCAGTGCCGTTTTGGATTGTCGATCTATTCTGAGTGAATTATTAAAAGTCAGAAAAATAGTGTAGCAGTGTCTCTGTGCCTGCTGAATTGGAAATATAAAAAGACGTTAAATTTCCAACAGTCTGACCTAACATACAGATAATCTTCTTCTTCCAGTGAAAGTTTTAAGCAAATTTCACAATTTTTCAAAATATTTTCATTAAATAAAGAATTTTCTGCTCTAATACCTATAAAAATATCAAAGCACATTAGAAAATTAGAAAGGAATTACTTGGAAATTGTATTTATAAAATTTCATTGAATATTCATAAGTTTACTGTTTCTACCTGAAGTCTACTGTTTGCTCTAGGCTTAAATGCCTCATTAAATAAATTTTATTGAAAATAGTACACATTCCAGAGTAATTACCATGCACTATAATTTTAACAAAGAATTATGCATCTTGAAATAATACGAAGAATGAGAAGTATCACGAAAGATCGCAGAAATACAAAACTGTGATTGACATTTATAAAATTTATTACCTATTCATAATACAGGGTCATCGAAAAAGGTTTGACACAATTCGAAAGCTCATAATTCTAAAATAAACTGAACAAACGCAATAATATTCTTTTGAAACAACTTGGCAAGTGTACAAGATTTCAAAATGTAACTGGTACGCAACCGTGACGTTGAACGTTGCACAGAAGCGATGCGAGGTGGAAGAGGTCTTCGTTCGGCTTTCCGTCAGTGCAATGGCGACCGTTCAGGAGAAAGCTCAAGTGGTTATTTGCGATAAACAAGTAATTTCGCTGAACTGTTTTAACAGATTTGTACTCTGCTAACCACAACACACATTGAGCTTTCTCCTGAACGGTCGTCATTGGACTGACGGAAAGCCGAACGAAGACCTCTTCCGCCTCGCATCGCTTCTGCGTAACTTTAAAAGTCACGGTTGGGTACCAGTTACTTTTAGAAATATTTTACACTTGCCAAGTTGTTTGAAAAGAATATTATTGCGTTTGCTCAATTTATTTTAGAATTATGAGCTTTCGAAATGTGCCCAACCTTTTTCGATGACCCTGTATAACATTTGTGTAACTTTTATTGCCTTTGTACCTCCCACAACTCCACGGAGTTTAACTCATGTATTTTGAATCTTTATTTCAAGATGTTTCATATTTTGTAATTTTAAAGTATTCAGTTACAATTCAGTTGAATTTTAGTTGCAATCAGTTTAATTAAAGTTTCTAACTCACTTGTATTTTTTAAGGTTTTTAAATTTTTAAAGGGAATTTTAAAACTTTTTTTACTTTAAAAGCTTTTAAAGTTAATGTGTAGTCAATCTAGAATTATGTTGTAACCCTCCGATCTGCAGTGGTGTTCACTTATATCCGAATAAATGTTAAACATTTCCTCTTTGTTCTTCATCGTCATCCTCTAGCTTAATAAAATCTTATACATTTTCAATTTTTCTTTTGCCAACAATAAATTTCCTTCAGTTAATTTTATGTTATGTTCAATTATATTTTTAATGAAGAATTAAAGGTCCATAATTTTATTGTTACTATTAACTTAAACATCTGTAAAGATGGATTGTACTCAAGAATTAAAAGCTGACGTGCCATCGAAACACTTGTATTACAGAAATACAAGCAGCTGAATGAATATCTACTGTGGATGTCTGGCGGACATAAAGTTGATTGAAAACCCATTTTATAAAAGAATGAGACCTCTGGGTCCAATATTGTGGAGATCAAGGTTATGTAATCGTACATAAGGTCTCATTTTTAGAAAATTGTGGTTCTGCATCTCAGATATAAAACATATCCAATCGACTTATATACGAGTATATATAGAGAAACACATTTTATGAAATTCGTCAAATGATTAGACATATTGATAGTAGAAACATGTCTGGCTATGTCATGGAGATATATAGAAAAATTATTTTCGGTAAAGGAAAGGCTATCTTGGGAGTTGAAACAGAAAACCAAGGCATGAAAGTAAACCAAATCAAAGAAACCACAACTTAACTGTTTAATGATAACACACACACACGTAATGTGTAATATCCCCATTACATCACGTCTTTAAATTATAACCTGAAAGTGAAAACTAGCTCATATTTACACGGCTTGAGCTAGACTCAGCCTGAAAGGAATAAAAATTAGGTTTAAATGCAATCGGGCCAAACTTCTAAATACATCATTTATTAGAGCGAAAATACATCCGTTCATTCCAGAAGAACGGTTCGGAATCATATTACCTTTCAACATTAAACGCGAGAGGGCAAGGTAGACATGTTATTACTATTTGTAGGGTCAGGAGATTTAAGGGCTCATGAAGGTAACCCACTCCTGAATTCGGACATATACACGTGTAAAAATACAAAGGCATGCGATTCAAGGGAAGTTCTGTGTCTGGAGGTTTTAAAGTGATAAATTAATATTACTGGGGATCAGACCTAGGAAAGGGAGTTTAAATGCTATATATATATATATATATATATATATATATATATATATATATATATATATATATATATATATATATATATATATATATATATATAATATATATATATATATATATGTGTGTGTGTGTGTGTGTCTAGACCGGATATAGATACGTTAAATCCATAGAACGGGAAGTACTTTGAGGGTGGGGAAGATACCGTTTCCCCAGATGTCACACCTGGGGGTGCTCTATCGAAATTGAGTGACACCTGGCTAAATCGGACTCTGACCCATGAGATGCCATTATAAACCGGAGCTGATTGCCTCTGCCCGCAAGCCTATTTGGACCTGGTCCGGAATAAATTCCGGCCAGGTGGCATTAGAAACAACGACAACAAATAAATAAATAAATATATATATATATATACATATATGTGGGTCGCGGGGTTGCAATAAAAACATCCACAAAATAAACTAACAACCATCGTAAATAGCAATCAACAATTAAAGTTTATTTACATTTAGAATTGAAAAAAAACGTAGTCCGTCTACGACGGAATCCAAAGCGGGAGTCTTAATGTTCTCCCCAAACAGAGTAGAGTGGTCGTGATAATGTTCGTGCTAGCGGCGCCCTCTTGCACCAGAAATTATATGCGTTTACAGATAACATTTTAGGAAGTTTACAGTTCATAGTTAAGAGTTCAGTTCTGGTTTGTATAGATCGGCCATCCTAGCTGTCATGCGGCCTCGGATGACATTAAGCAATAGGCACTGACAGTCTCTGAAAAAGAAATAAAATGGAACACACTTACAATACACGGGACCATGCAGGGGATGCGCTGGTGCTGACATCGAGTACACGGGACCATGCAGGGGGTGCTCTTGTGCTGACATCGGATGGCGGGATGACTCGTCAGTCGTCTGAATCTGGATACTCGAGATGTCATGCCAGTCGTCTAAATCGGGATAGGAGGGATGCCCTGGCTCCGTGCAGTCGCCAGGAGAAGACGTGATGTTAGGACGTTCATGTTGTTCGAATTTGCTGACACCGTACCGGTCGTGGGGCTTGACATCGGTCACTTTGTAGGGACCTAGGGATTTCGATCTTAATTTCATTCTTGTTCAGTACCGCGTAGGCTTGATTGCACATGATTTTCTTGTCTTATACTTGCATGATTTTTTTTCTTTTCTATAAGGATTTCTGAGTTTCGTCTGAATCTTAAGAATATTCTTTCTATCTTCTTCCTTCACTTTCTCTCTTTCTTTCATCGTTGCATTAAAATACTTATGAAATACACCATTAGTGGCAAAATCTTCGGCTTTCCATTTTTCTGTCAGGGTTTTGGTCGTTTGGATGTCTTCATTTACTGACGGAATAATTATATCATCCATATACAATACAACAATACCTTCATTAATGAGATTTCGGAATACGTGAAAGATATATATCTGAAAAAACACTGGGACTGTTAGAGAGACCAAAAGGTATTTTAAACAATTCATATTGTCCATCAGGAGTTACAAAACTAGTAAATTTGCGACTATTTTCTTCTACATCGACATAAAAAAGCCATTTCGGAGATCAATCGTTGTGAATATTTTTGCACCCTGTAATTTATCCAGAACGTCTTCAATTAACGGTAAGGGGAAACGATCCTTTATCGTTTTCTTATTTAATGCTCGGTAATCAACACATAGATCCGTCTTTTTTCTTAACCAGAACAATCGGACTTGCATAATCAGAGCAACTAGGTCTAATTATTCCGGCTTCTAACCATTCTTTAATTTGTTGATCTACAAATGATTTCTCGGGAATTACTATACGTCGAGGTCTTTGATACACGGGAATATCGTCGTTTAAAATTATCTTCATAGAAATATCTACGTTTTCCGTTTTGTTTGGCGTATATTTAGATACAAGTTTAAAAATAGTGTCTCTTCGTTGCTTATCTTTAATGTGGTTTAAATCCATTTCGTTAGTAACAAAGTTGGGAAAATTTTCCATCAACAATACAAAGTTGTTCATGTTGGAGGGCTGCTGAATGATTAAAGAATCTTTCTTCAAAATAACGTCAGCGAAATCTAACAGAGGGGTACCAATAATAAGGTCAAAAGTTATCGCTTCTTTCGGGACTACGTTAAACAGCAATTCGAAGGAGTGACCGTTGATTTCCACGCTGTGCATAAATGAACCCTTGGTAAACACATTCTTAGAGCCTAGTCCTACTAGATTAATGGCGGGGGGAGAAACAGCTGGTAGACACAGTCTTTCATAGCAAGCGGATCGTATTACATGCAAACTGGAACCACTGTCGAAAATACCCGAAAGCTCATTATCGTTCAACTTGACGCTTATATGTACAAGAGAATTTTTCTCTGCGGGAACACGGTGACTGATATTCACGGGTTGAGTCGGGGTTTTATTATTTTTCACCGGACAGTTAGCAGAAACGTGGTCATTCGTAAACTGGTTGCAATTGAAACATTTTCTTCCGCGATCTTTAAATGGGCAAACACTATGATTTTTATCACTGCAGTTTTTACAACGCTGAAAGCGGGAAGATACGTCTGAAAGAAGGGTGAAATGTTTTTTTCTTTTTTGTCGTTTCTGGTTCAGTTGGAATCGTAGTATGATTTCGTATTTTTTCGTAAATACCTAATTTTTCCTTGAACTCTTTTAAATCTTTCGCACCGTAAAGAATTACTTTGTTAGACGGTTTATCGGGAATACCATCTATAACATATTGAATTAGGGATTCTGTTTCGATGTTACCTCTGCTTGCTAGTTCTTTCATGACCAGAAAATATTCTTGCAGAGATTCTTCGTTGTTTAAACGACGTTTCATCAACATTTTATGGAGTTGGGCGCTTGTACACTTCAAGGCAAATTCTTGTTCAAGAGCTAATTTAAGCTTAGCCCACGAAGTTAAGCCAGATTCACCTTGAATAAAGAGTTTCGCTAATCCAGTTAATGATCGTTTCGCGAATATTAATTTTTGAAGATCATTCCATCCGCAAATACCCGCCGTTTCTTCAAAATCAGTTATCCACTTTTCGATGGAATAATTATCTTTCCCGTCAAACCTTCTCAAACTGTCTTCGATATCATGATAGGAAATAGTAAATTTAGAAAGTTTATCTACTGTTGGTTCTAAACGTGTTAATTCACTAACTTCTCTACGGCCCATTTCATTAACTTCATTATCCTGTTCGTCGTCAGAATCATCGTTATCAGATTCAAAATTATCATTTTTAAGCGTTTTAATATCTAATAGGCTATCGAGAATTCGAGTAGCGAGAACAGTTTCATTTCCGTCATAATCAATACATACAATATTGCAAATTGTAATTAAATTCGAAAGCCTAACGTGTTTCACAGCAAAAGTAAATTTCTTTTCATAATGTTCGTCGATTTTCTGGTTGTCAAAGCCAGAAAATTCTCGTAACCGTTTCCGGTTTAATCGGTCACCTTCAGTTTCATAAACGAAATTATGCAAACATTTTATAGATTTAACAGAAGCAGACTTCAAGTTTGCTTTGATTCGGGGAATATCAGCTAATTTCATTTTTTCCATTTAGTATCGTTAATCGCAGCAAAAATCGTAATTATTCGTAAACATAAAATAATGCTCGTAAATCGTATAAATAGAATTATCGTAATTAGCCGTAATTCGAAGAAACAAAACAGTCACTATCGTAATTCATAAAAATAGAAGGATCTTACTTCAGTTCGGAGTCCGTTGCGTTGTAATTCGTTGATGGGGATTCACGTCGTGTGTTCGTTGATTACTTTTAATTCATACCCCATCGCACTTCTGACACCATGTTGTGGGGCGCGGGGTTGCAATAAAAACATCCACAACATAAACTAACAACCATCGTAAATAACAATGAACAATTAAAGTTTATTTACATTTAGAATTGAAAAAAACGTAGTCCGTCTACGACGGAATCCAAAGCGGGAGTTTTAATGTTCTCCCCAAACATAGTAGAGGGGTCGTGATAATGTTCGTGCTAACGGCGCCCTCTTGCTCCGCACATTATATGCGTTTACAGATAACATTTTAGGAAGTTTACAGTTCATAGTTAAGAGTTCAGTTCTGCTTTCTTTCTCTCTCTCTCTCTCTCTCTCTCTCTCTCTCTCTCTCTCTCTCTCTCTCTATATATATATATATATATATATATATATATATATATATATATATATATATATATATATATATATATATATATATATGTGTGTGTGTGTGTGTGTGTGTGTGTGTTTGTTTGTGTTTGTCTGTGTGTAGAAATTGCGGTGTCTAGGGTGAGTTACCAGTCTTATAGAAACTACTTCTTGGGCGGACGCCCACTTGTATAGAAACCTTTCCGAGTACTGCACGGCGGAACTAGAATCTATATCAGCTTTAAGATGATATGTAGAAAATTTTGAAAAGAGGCTTATGCGAGAAATTGCCCTTTGTGTCTAATAGCGTAAAGTCAGACGTAAGTTAGATCACATTTTATAAACGCATATATTGTTTAACGCATATATTGTATATTTTATAAACGCATATCACATTGCAGGCAGTTCCAGAGTAGAAAACAATAACTGCAAGTTCCAAAAGAAATAATAAACTCAAGCACTCGTATACAAAATATTGTATAGATTACTCATGCAAATAAACATCAGTTTGATGAGAATGTTTCTAATATTCAATTATCGAATAATCGAAATATATTTATAATTATTGATTAAAAGCTGAAACACGGTATAAATGGTAAATACATTTTAAAATGATTATTTGATTTGAACAGATTTTATTTTGAAAAAAAAAATGTAAAAACTTTAATATTATTAAAGGAAAAAATTACAGTAGTAAAAATGACTGTGATACAGATACATATTTTATTACTTTTAAGACAAGCATTAAACATGTTTTGTGCAGATAATTTATTAAAATAATTTCTGTAACACAATAAAATTGTCTATATTGCCTTATATTGTCTATATTGCCTTGTCTATATTGCCTTAAAAGGTTACTGGCATCATCAATTTGAATAGGGATCCCGAAAGCCTGCAAAGAGAGCATTGTCATGCGAAAAGATATATTCAAAAATACAATTTGATTTATAAGAATTGAAAATAATTGAAAATGTCAGCTGAGAGCAGTGTAAGGTAAAACTTTTTTTCCGGACTGTAAGCATTATAATCAAGCGGTAATGATCTTTAAAAATTCAGATGAAACTAAAAATCCTTACTTTTCTCTATAAAAGATGCTATTTCGGGCTTTAGTTTTAATTCGTAATATGCTGTTTTTGTGCTTTACAAGAATAGAGTAAATTACTTTAGGCCAACGCCCAGGTGTTTACAAATCCCGCCCTATTCCTGGGATACAATTTTCTGTTGATGTTTTATATACCCACAGTGGTCTAACGAGCGTGTTGTAAAATTTATGTTGCTGCTTATAAATTAAAGTTCCCCCTTATCCGAATCATATATTTTGAAATAGAACGTTCAAGCTTGTTGAATATACCCTCACTGAGCCGTTAACATATGCGTTCATTCCCTGTGTTTCCTGAAGAAGAATATTAATTTAAAAATAATTCCTGGGGGGATTTTTCCCGCGTCGAAAAATTTGCTGAAATAATAAAAGAAATATATTCCACCTATGGGAATTTTATTTTCTGGTTAGTTGGATTTTAGAATTATATGGTCGCATACAGGAACTTAATGCAAAAATTTTAACTGATAATCTCTCTCATTCTCAATTTTACAGATTCTCAGTTTCACAGATTATTTTCTTAGATTTATTTTTACTCTTAATAACTAAAATCAATGGAGAAGTTCTAAAGACATCTTGGTTTTACCAGTAGATAAATTGCCAAGTACTTGGTAGCTTGCTATAGTAGGACTTCCTAAAGCAAGCGTCGAAAAACAAATGAAGTGATGGAGTTACATACTCATTGGAGAAGACAACTGCATAAAATTATAAATATTTTTACCTTATCTTCTAGAAAAGCGGCAAGTCTTTGATTAAACGGACTCTTTTGATTTCCCCCTTTTAAATCCTAATCGAGCAAGTGCTTTTTGAGTATTTGTATTGAGCAAGTGCTTTTGAGTATTTGTATTTTCTAATTTTAAAGGGCTTGCAATGAGATTGAAACTGAAGTGTTAAGGCGGCAATGGACCATGAAAAACTTTTTTTTAAAATTTATTAACCAGTTGCTATGAAATTTTGTATACTTATACAGTGTTGTTTAGAGATGGAAATTCTAAATTTAAAAAATCAGAATGTAATTAATTAAGATATTAAATAAATGAGTTAATTACTCTATTTAAAAATTCTCCGTGCGCATTAATTTTTGTCTCAGATATCTAATTTTCTCTCTTAAGCTAGCTTTATATAGTTATAATAAAAGTTAGTAGTAATATTTGATTTACGGTCATAGTTATAAAAACTAGAAAGAAAATCGATAAAAATACGTCATTTTATGCAAAATTTTATCATAATTTTTTTTATTGTAAAAATTTTAAGTTGTTTTAAAATAGTATAATTAATTGATTACTAAGTTTTATTATAACATATATAAATAATGATTTTATGAAATTTTATGAAAATTGAAGAAAAATTATGACGCATGAAACATTTTGAACTTACCGAAACATGAAAACTTGTTTTGAGAAAATGTCATTTAAAGTTTTAATTTGACTAACATTTCAATTGTTTACGTTTGAAAAAAATACTTATAACTCGGTTAATAATGATCGGATCAACATGCTTTTTTTTAAATTTTAAAGCTGACGAGTTGCAGAATCATTTTCTGAAAGAAAACAAAATCGTTTTGTGGACATATTTTTGTCAATCTGAAGGTCCACTGTCGCCTCAAAACAAAACAAAAATACAATGAATCCTTTATAACACCTCTTTTGCCTGTGGGTACCAGAGAACTGTTCTTTTTACAAATGCTTTTCATAATCTATTGTAGTACTTGTTTTCATTACATATCTGTAATTCTTAACGCGCCTATACACGCTTTTTCGTTGTCATATAATGAAGTAAAATATCCTTCAGAAACTCATCAACAAAACCAAATTTTAATGAAAATGTACTTCTAGAACTTCGCACTAAAAGATATCACCCCGTTTGTTCTAAGATGGTGTGAAAGAAATTGATTACGACGCTTTTCTAGACATCAAAGCTATAATTGTTCAGATATGTGGTGTACCTTTTACCTCGAGATGAAATAAGTGGTTTTTTCTTCACTATCTTTACAAAATAACCGTAAAAAACTGAATAATTAAAAAAAAATTCCAAAAAGCATTTGGAATGTTAACGGAAAAGAAATTTCATAGTTAAGCACACACTTTGAGTTATTTTGGCATTTATTTAATTTTGTTGTTAGTAAATCTCAACTATAATGATCTAAGGTGACTGCCTACGTTGAAAATGTCATATTTTGACAATTTTGGTCAATTTTATTTTTTGCAAGAATCGTGTAACTCAATCTTTCCTCCTTTCAAAACTGTTTTGATTTTCATTCTACATCAATTAGAAGCAGAGTTATAGCTATTTTAAAAAACATCGTCTGCTACAAAATTGAAGTGACAAACAACTTTAAATGCGTTTTTCTCAGAATTATGTTTTTTAGCACAAATCTCTACCATTATCATGATATTTCACATAATAAGTCTTATAATTTAATAACACTTTTAAGAAATGTTTTAGATGCTATTGTTAATGAGATGATGCACAATAATTGATATATAATAAATAGTTTTTTATTTGGGGCTGTTTTTATAAAGATAGGAATGACGATTCAGGGAAAATTTTCATATTAGAATATAAGATTGTCTGTATTATTTTTGTATTTAAAAATTTATCCTAGATTGTGGGTCATTTTGAAGATAACTGTCATATGTCTGTTTGATGATAACTGTCGTATGTGAAGATAACTGTCATGTGTGAGAAGGAAATTAAAATAGTAGCATTAGAATTTTGTGCAGAGTGATAGGCGTTTTAGCTAAATTTGATTAAAATTTACTTCAAACTGACCAATTTATAAAAATCATGGTATGTACAGGTAAGTTTTTGTTTATTTTTTTTTAATTTTTAATTGCTATTTTACCATAAAAGGAAAAAAAATCCTTTAAAAAAAAGATTTAAAAGAAAATTGGCTCCGAACGTAGGCAGTCACATTAAACATGTGTCATTCAAATTGATATTTTACAGGAAGATGATTTCACCCCTTACCTGTATTTGGTTTACTAATTTGAGAAAAATATATATAGTAAACTAGCTGAAAACCCGCACTTCGCTACGGAGTACAATCAAATTAAATACAACGGTCAGTGAATGCAATTCATGCCAAAAATATATATATATTTATATACGATATATATTTATAATAAATACAATGTTCAATGCATGCAATTAATGTAAAAAAACAAAAAAAATATTTATAAAAAATCGTAAAGGATATTTTTAAACTCAAAATTATGTAGAA
The DNA here is from genome assembly GCA_907164885.2 of Dolomedes plantarius. Lineage (NCBI taxonomy): Eukaryota > Metazoa > Arthropoda > Arachnida > Araneae > Dolomedidae > Dolomedes > Dolomedes plantarius. Next base: position 87,800,659 of record OU015492.1, read on the forward strand.
GAAAATATTCAAATTAAATCTAATAAAACATAAAAAAGAATATAGTACAGTTTATATAGTACAGTTTGAGGAACATATCTTTTACTGTATTTTAATATTTTTTTCGATAATGTCCAATAGTCTGCCGCATAATCAAGAAAAAAAATATTTTATTTGTCTATTTGGCTGTTATGCACGTGGCGAAAAATTAATTTAAAGTACCAGAAAAAGAAATCCCGTGATCAGAATTTAATAAATTAATTTATAAAACAAAATCTTTAAAAATTCACCAAAAATCAGAAAATGAAGGTAAAGATTCGAAAGAGATTTCATTTTAAAAGCATTTTTATGATCTTTCTCGTGATATAAATTTTATAACCCTCAAATTATTATTGTAATTGCAAATTTAAAAAAAGTTACTACAAGAGCTTAAAAATTTAATTTTAAAAAATCTAAGAAGAATTTTTCAAAAATCTTTCTTAGTGCACCCCTACACTATAAGAAGAATCGCCATTAAATTATCAGCTCTTTAAGTTCAGCGATTTGGTCTGTGCGTTGCATGTCAGTCAGTTAGTTATGGAGCTGTTTTATATATATAGCCGTTAAATTTCTTCACAAATATTTTCCAAGTATAGTGGATAGCGTCATACTCTTCCATGTTGTGGGCTTGGCTTTGAATCCCGAATAAGGCATGCTCATTATCATAATGTTCATGCTGGCTCACCTAATATGGTGCTACCGTTATACAGAAGTAGCCAGCAAGACTTGTCGGTTCTTCAAGGGCCAAGTCAGAAGTACCTACCATCAGAAGACAAGCGCCTCCACATTGGAAAAAAATATATATTTTCCAAGTAATTGAAAAACTGAATCAGCTTTCGGTAAAATTTAATACTGTCATCATCAGTGAGTTGCATCTTTCACAGGATCACTCCTGTAGATCGTGCTGGAAATTAGAATATATATATATATATATATATATATATATATATATATATATATATATATATATATATATATATATATATATTAAAACCATCCAAAGATCAGGAATTTATCCCTATTGAGACTGATAATTAAGGAATATAATTTTACTAAAATTATATTCCTTTTATGAAAATATCGGATATTATTCTACACCACTTTAAAAGAATAAAAAAAGCTCATGCCATGATAAAATAATAAAAATTTTTATCATGGCATGATAAAAGTGATGATAACAGTGATAACAGTTTAAATTGTTGTTGTTGTTGATTCTAATGCCCCCTGAACTGAGTATTCCAGACCAATTCCATATAGGTTAGCGGGCTGAGGGATGTGGCTCCGGTTTATAATGGAACCACCAGAATCGGAGAACCATTTAGCCAGCTGCCACCTCAAATTTGACCGAGCAACCCCCAGGGGCGACATGTGGGGGGATTGTACCCTCTCCCATTCTCTCGGGTCTCCTAGAGGGAATTTCCCTTCTACGGATTTAAGGTGCCCATATCCGACCCAGACACAAAGGTATTTAATAGCTCTTGTCGGGATTCGATATTAGCACCCTCAGACCCGAAATCCAACGTGCTACCCCTAGGCTATCCCTAGGCTGAAAACAGTTTAAATTGTGTTCAATAAATGAAGGACATATAGGAATTTTATCTCTTCAAAAATACGAATAGAATAAAAATATGTTATGCTTTTTAATATTCCAAATGGCTTCTCACGTTTAATTTACCAAGTAAAAATAGGAAAAAAAACATGAAAATTTTCTGATTGTTGAGGAATGAGAGTAAAAGAAAAATTGCCGGAAGGCTTTCGAGCCTTCCAAGTCCAGCAGAAAATATATTAAGATAATTTTCCATTAAATTCCATGAAATGCAACCCTGAATGGAGAAAAGTAACTCAAGCATTCTTCTCTAGCCCTTAACTAGTCACGTAGCGCAATGGGTGTGCCACTGACAAAAAAAATCTTTTAACATTATCTGAAAACGAACTTCAAATTACAGCTCAATTTCAAACTAGAAAAAAAACTATTTCGCCTCTAGACGTATGTACACAAATTGGCATAGAGCTGCATTCCTAAATGATATCGATTTAGAACTTTCGTGTGCCTTCAATGCTAAATTACGTTACGTATTTAAAACACAGTTAAAGCACACTATCATAACATGTGCGGAAACCCTGAAGCTTTTGCTAAGGCATCCTCTTAACTACATTAATGCCTCCCTCTTATAATACGTTATTTTGATCGCGACAAAAATAAATCATAGTAATCCACTAAATAATTAATCTGTGATTTAATAATACATGTCTAATAGTAATATAATTCTCCTCTCACATTACTCTTTTGCAGTCGTCATAAAAATTTTGATTGATAAAAAATTATTCCTTGTAATGTCTAAATATGTTAGATAGAGATATTAAGATTTGACAATAAATTTAAAACATCACATCACTCTTTTGCAGTCGTGAAAAAATTTTTGATTGATGAAAAATTATTCCTTGTAATGTCTAAATATGTTAGATAGAGATATTAAGATTTGACAATAAATTTAAAACATCACATCACTCTTCTGCAGTCGTCAAAAAAATGTTGATTGATAAAAAATTATTCCTTGTAACGTCTAAATATGTTAGATAGAGTTATTAAGATTTGACAATAAATTTAAAACATCCAGTACTTTCAAGGCGTATTTACACATTTTTCTAATTCTTTAGAAATAACAAATTTATTTACCATCTCTAAATTTTTTCTTTACTACCAGAGAACTGTGACATTTAAGATTTTAAAGAAAATTTGCTTGACCTGTCAAAGACATGTGCAATATTATTCTTCTACTTTTAAGTCACATTACTGAAGATTTATGTACATGGCAAAACTCCTTTATAGTATTTCAGATTTCGAGACACGTGTTTTAGAATTAAACTCCTGAAAATTATCTATCTGTCTTGTCCGCTCTGCAATACGAAATAAAGACAAACATATCTAAAGGAAGGTCACGGTTCTTCAAAACGCGCTCCTTTATAGATACTTATCTTTCGCCTCATCCAGTTTTCAATTTTGACGTTCTACTACTAAATAACTTTTGTACACCCCCATTTAATTTCTCTCTCCTATTAAAAACTTTGAGGAAATCTGAATAAAATAAAATGTTCATATCGTCCAGAAGGCTTGTCTGATTTAATTTTCCCAATCTAGGCTTACATCATGAAGTTAGAATTAATTTTTGTTCTTTTTTCCCCGACAGATATTCTTAGATCCCTTAAAACCTGATTTTTATAGAGGATATATGGATATAGGGTCTATGAAAAGTAACCGTACGTTTATTTGAAATATAACTAATGGCGAAAATGTAAAAAGATCCTTATTTATATTTTAATAAGCAATTGAATAACTAGTGCTATTTTTGGTAGAATCTGAGTGTTATCTACGATAGGAATTTGACTTGAAATATTGATGTGTTTAATTTTCATATCCAAAACTACATAAAAAATTATTGAACCAAGTACAGTACGTTTACAGATATTTTATTTAATATGCATGTTCATCGGAAAAGGCGTCCGTGATTGCAGTGTGAAATAAAGAACCGTATAATAGAACGTCGCACAGCACACACGTAGGCGATAATCGATCTCCATCCAAGTACACTTTATCATAGGAGTCACAGTTGCTATTGCACCAGTGATTCTGTCTGATAAAGGGCGTATTCCTGGATCTTCTCAAAGTGCACAATGTTTTTTAGGTATCCCCACAGAAATGAGTCTAGAGGGGTCAAATCGGGACTTCTTGGTGGCCAAAAAATTGACCATCACAGTCATGGGCACAATGACGTGCAGATATAAAACTCCTAAAGATAACATACCATCTGCTGCTACAGGAAATCCAATCGGTTAATTGTTTTTTTCCAGTGTGAACTGAAATCATGGATACCTTTTTCGATTACCCTATATAACTTACACCTATTTTCAGTTGGAAAGATAAAACAAAGATATTTCTCCTTTAAAGCGTTCTGATTAAAGTGGAAAATACTTTCCATTAAAATTATATCCAAAGTGTACCTCAAAACCCCTAACTATATTAGAAACTACATGAAAGGATTAGTACGAGAAGTTGTTCCTTTAATTAGGTTTGGAGAGTCCAACTGGTGACCTATGGATCACTTGCAATTTCCTGCTCATGAAGAAAACGTTAAATATTTGACTTCACATTCTGCTTTCTGTTTTTAATAGACTGAAGACCAAATATGAAATGCACACACACACACACACACACAGGGCCCGATTATGAACGCTGGGGGCCCCTGGGCATATGCTATTTGGGGGCCCCCCTTATGGACATTTATAAAAATACATACTGTTTGAAGTACTAGGTGCATACACCAAGGGGGTTTTGGGGCCCCCTAATATCAGGGGGCCCTGGGCAAAGTCCCGATTTGCCCATGCGATAAAAAGGCCCAGCACACACACACACACACACACACACACACATGCACACACACAAATATATAATGCACATCCAAGTGCAACGAAATTTGGAAAATATCCTCCAAGTCTTAATAACTTCTTAGCTTCATATAAAAAGTTTCTAGAAGCCAGCAGTATACTTGATAATCGGTTGTAGTTTTGAAGAAATATAAAAATTCCTGTAATGTCATGTGTTACGGAGTCCCTTTTGGAACGCACAAGCTAAGATTGATTACCAACTAGATGCTCTTCGTGCCACAAAAATTGCACATATTGAACTTCACTGACTATAATAAAAACAACTAATACATAAGGTAACACATATGTCAATTTCTAGTTCCTAACTTACGTACTGTTTTGTATAAATTTTCAAGATATGCCAAGCTTTTTGAGACACCCTGTGTATATGTATATATATATATATATATATATATATGATTTGTCAAATTTCATTCCTTTCTTCTGAAAGGCTTAATATAGAATAAAGAGAAACCTGCAGAAAACAATCATTCTATCTGCTCATAAATATTGGTAAATGTCATTGGACATTTGAAGATACGTAAAAAGTTCTCATCACTGTTATTTTATCATAATTTTTCGTGAGCACTACTCAGTTTTTGAGAGAAAATTATTTTCATCTTTAATATGTTTGAGTAGCTTCCCTGCAAATTCGCTGTTTATTAGTTTCAAGATTTTGTATTAGATTTTATCGACCTTTAGAGATATTTTAAAAATACCTGAACTTCTTTAAAATTTATGAAATGTTAAAAATTCTCTTGTCATAAAGTACAAAGGTAAAAATATATAAGTTATAGTTATATATATATTCTATTCTTTATTGTTATTTAGTTACCATATATAAGCAGCGCGCACCTTAAAATATCACTCTATAAAAGTACTTATTGAGGTAGAGTAGAGAATGGATTAAAGAAGATAGCTTCCTAAATGTATTTTTGCATCATGTAATGTTATCAATTTTGATTATTTCTATGGTATTATACTTCCATTTTATCTTCAGGGAACAGAGGAATATGCGCTTACGGTTGTTCTTTGGATGCGTCAGATGAATTAAATTAACTCATTCCAATGTCAAATCTCAAAATGGAAACTATTCAGTGTGGGGTTCTGAACAGAAGTATGGTATTATGAAATTTGGTGTTGCCAAAAAATAAACTCTGTCAATGCATTGAAAGTGTTTAACCTGAAGTTTTTTTCTTAAAAAAAAAAAACATCATTTCTTATAAAAAATAAGTTATGTCTTATGTATAAACTGAAAATAAATACAACTTTGGCGAAACCACATTTTAATAAAAAATGTGAATTTCTGTGCAATATAAAATGTTCTTAGCTCTGTATCTTTCATTTTGATGGCTAGACAGCTATGCTTATCTTTGAAAGGTATCTTAGCAGTTATGTACCTCATAACAACACTTCATGTACCACATATGAATTCCATCTACACTATCTACAAATAAGTATTTATACAGCCATGAAAATGACAATACCTCCGGTCTTGATATACGTCACACCCTCCGCCATTAAATATCGTTTAGGAAACAACATTGGCATTAGTCGTATTCAAGATGCCACGAATTTCCGAGTACGGATGAATACCATCCGTAATGAATCACATCTGCTTGGTTTTCATAGTCGTACTGCCACCCATAAGCCTTTGATCACAAAATCCAACCGCACTTCTCGGTGAATGTGGTGCAAAGCGCGTAGAAAAGGGACCATAGACCAGTGGAAATGGGTTCTCTCGACCGACGAATCGCGGTTCACCCTCTACCGTTCGATGGCAGGGTCTGGGTTTAGCGTCCGCCTGGAGAACGCGTCCTGCCAGAATGCATTGTGACCACAGTAAAGTTCGGCGGAGGTGGAATTATGGTATGGGGACGTTTCTCCTCGAATGGACTGGAACCCTTGGTCCCAATTATGATAAGCTCAACGCCGACGTTTACTGCACTATTTTGGATCATAGTGTGCTTCCTACGTTGTGGCAGTTTTACGGGTTGTATCCATGTTACTTCCAGGACGTCAACACCATCTGTCATGTTGCAAGGTCCACCATGGATTGGTATGGTGACAATGGGGTTAACTGAAGGGACTGGCCTGCACAGAGTCCAGACTTTAACTCTATCCAGAACCTCTGGGACTATTTGAATTGCCGAATTAACGGGAGCAACAACCGTCTAAAATCGGTGAAGGAAATTGCATGTCTTCTCCAAGCCGGGTGGAAGAAAAAAATACCACTAGCCGTCATAAAGGACCTGTGGAAAGCATGCCCCGGAGTGTTGAGGCTGTAAGTGCTTCTCGTGGAGAAACTACCAACTATTGAATATGAATGAATTTTGTTTTTCTTTTCTATCACACGTGTCCAAATACTTATTGGTAGATAGTGAATTATACCTACTCATGACATTTACATGTTTTCCGACCAGAGAGAAAAATAAATAGAGAGAAAAACAAAATTGTTTAGAACAATAATGCTTCGTAACAAGCAGTTACTTCAAACTTAGGAGAAAAAAAACTATTTAATCATTCAATTAAATTACACGTCAGGGAATACTTATGCTGTTTAAAAAACAGAAACCGTTCTGTTCAGGTCTAGTTTCGTATAAAACATGTTTTCTTTATAAACATTTCCTCTTAATCTCCATGATTATGATTCTTTTGTATGATTTTGAGTCCGTAATCATCGTCGATTTATACGAAATTCGTATTCAAAACAAAGAAATATTTGTAATGTAGATCCTTTTTCCGTCAGATGCTGCTGGCCGAAGGGCTATGGCGCTAGCTTTCGGTATCGGGTTCGAGACCCATTATTGACATGGATGTCTAAAGTCCTTCGGATTCAGCTTTAAGTAGTAAATCCCAGTCTAGTTAGCCCTCGTGTGGCAAAACATGCCGGTAGCATACTCAACCAACTAACCGAAAAAAGTTCATAATCAAGTGAATGTTATGAAATAGTCGGGGTTTTGAAGAGATTTTTGTTAAAAGACAAAGTTATATTAAAGTCCTTCATATAGAGCCTAAATTTAGTGTTACTTCCCGACAAACAACATTTTTAAGCCATGATCAATCAAGATTTATGTAAGCAGTTAAATAATATGTCGATCCATTACTAGGCCAAAAAATATCAACTGTGCGTTTCTGTCTAATTTTTAAGGTATATAATCATTTGTTTGACAATTTACGTAATATGGCCACAGTAAAGATCTTAAAAAAAAAGAGACAAAAATAAAAGATCAAAAAACGAAACGTTAAATACGTGATTGTGTTGAAATATAAACAGTTTCATAAAAAATGGTATTTATAACTAATCAAGAGCTTGCATTCCTATTTTTCCCTATAACGGTTTTTTTATGCGGAATATTCCACATTTAGGCATACCATGATCCAAGGGAAAATATTAGCATATTTGTTCATAAGTAACTATCTGAGAACACGTACTTCACTACGGAGTACATTCAAATGAAATGCAACGGTCAATGTATGCAATTAATGCCAAAAAAAATTTATATATATATATATAATAAAAACGATGATCAATGTATACAATTGATGTAAAAAACACAAAATAATGTATTTATAAAAAATCGTAAGAGATATTTTTATAGAAAAATAATGTACAAGGAAATAATCAAATTAAATGTAATACGAAATATTAAAGAATATAGTACAGTTAATATAGTAAGCTTGAGGAACATAAAATATTTTACTGTCCAATCGTCTGCCGCATTAGCAAGAAAAATGTTTTTTTGTCTATTTAGTTTTTATGCATGTGACGATCAATTTATTTATTGTACTAGAAAAAAAAATCACGTAATCATCAATTAATAGTGTCATGTCGTTGACATCGGCACACTTCTCATTTCGACACAGCCGGTGGAATTGATGAGTTTCCCATATGTGTTGCAGGTACATCAAAAGGAACTCTACTGTGCAAAAGTCGCCAAATAACATTCTTTTATTCTCCCCGCAGTCAGCACGTATGTTGCAGATCAGCGACGACATTCAATTAGATAACAATGGAGTATGTCCAGAGCCAAATGGATTTCAGGTATTCTTCAAAGGGTCGCCACGGGCGGAAGTGACCCCCATCGGCCCCGGAAGTATAGAGTGTTCCAGCAATTTGTGGAGTCTTCTGGATTCTTCTGGAAAATTGGACGAAGTATAAAAGGACTCCCCTTCTTTGTCTGGACGGTTTTTTAGCTGATCGACTTGTTAGACCGACATCGCTGGAGTGCGTCGGATCTGTGACGGCGAAAAGCCTATTAATCTCTTGAGAGATTGCACGGGTTTACTCTGGTTGGAACAGAGACCGTGGATAATGATATTTGGCTTGTGTTAGCCAGGGAAATTATTGTAATAAATAATGTTTTGTAAATATTAAGGTTTAATAAAACCTTTTGTACATTTGTAAGCAAGTTTCCTTCTCGAATTATTCCGTTTCGTGTTTTAACTTGTTTCACCAAGTTTGTTTTAAGTCGCTATGGGCCACGTCCTCATAATAGATTAAATTCTAAAAATGAATCTTTAAAAATTCCCCAAAATTCAGAAAATGAAGGTAAAGATTCGAAAAAGATCTCAATTTGAAGGAATTTTTACGATCTTTATTGTGATATAAATTTTGTAACCCCCAAATTATTATTTTTAATGCAAACTTTAAAAAAGTTTCTAAAACAGCTTAAAAATTTAATTTTAAAAAATCTAAGAAGAATTTTTCAAAAATATTTCTTAGTGCACCCTTACACTATAAGAAGAATCGCCAAGCAAAATTTCAGCCCTTTAGGTCCAGTGGTTTGGTCTGTGCGTTGTATGTCAGTGAGTCAGTGAGTCAGTCAGTTACGGAACTGTTCTATATATATAGATTGATAGATTTTTTTTTTAAATTTATAGTTCTGCTTTAATGTTTTTTTATTTGTAAGCTACTCCCGTTGCCGTGCCAGAATAGATAGCAATGTTGGAACATGGGTTGTCCCGTAGAAATTTAAGCTTGGAATTAAAAAAAGAGGTTTCTAGATTAGTATTGAAACATTGGTGTCTGTTTCAGTACGGATATTTGTTAATTTTTTAATAGTTTCCTTCTTTTTAGAACTTAATATTCAAGATGTCTTGTATTGTACAATTTTCTTAGTAGAGTACGCAAAAGTTTGATACGCTATCATAATATATTTTAGTTTTACGAATTTCATTTAAAAATTTCCCAGAAAAAATATTTGCATTCTTAAATTCATTAAAATTGATAATTAGCGGACAAGTTAATTTGAAAAATGATGTACTTTTGAAAATTATCCCGAACGTTTTGGCTGTATCTCTCTTATTTTAAGTCAATATCTAGATATCTTTTAATGATAAGCTTATTTTTTCTATCATGTATTTTCTGTCACTACCTTTTAACCTCTTTGATCTTTCTCAGGATATAATATCTGAATATCGTAATTAATTAATCCTTATAAATCTGTAATTTTTTTTGGTGAGAGGAGGGTCAAAGGAATTAAAATGATAAATGGTTGACAGTAATAATTGCCATTCTTTATGGGCTGAGAATTAATTTTTTTAAAGAGGTTTTTTAAATTTTAAATGACACCTGTTGGGTAAATCCTTCATTTTTTCTAAATTATGTCCTATTCATATAGTTTAAATAGAGACTGCATGTTTTTATAATTCCGATCAATACTTTCATCACAGATATACACAAAAATACCTAATTTATCTAAGGGAAGTGACAATACAGCTCAAAATTAAAGGCAGTGTATTCGATATTCTGTAGACAAGTCTATATTATTTGAAAAGGTTGTCAAATATTATTTTTATAGAAATCATTTAAAAGTACATTAAAAGCAACATAATTTGCAAACCATAAAGTCTAGCAAGAATTTTTCTGTCATTATCAAATGCTGGATTGAAATCCCTAAATTTTTCAAAAACTGATGGGATTCTTTTGATTTGCAACGTAAGAAGAGACTCCATGTTGGATTTGTGCCATTTCATCTGACCAATTTTCCCCCATAGAGTAGAGAACCACACTTTGAGAAAGAAAGAAAAGGATTTAGACGCCTAGTCTTTTCAAAATTCTAAAACCCTAGATGTATTAGGCTAATTTCTAAATCTAAAGTTTGTGAGGAGGATGAAATTATTTTCCTAATAACATGAAATTGATAAAATCCAGTGATTGATAAAATACCAGAGTGGAAAAAATTTATATTTTCTATACGATGATGATAACGTCACTGTTTAAATACTGTATGATGAATTTATCTCTCAAAGCGTAAAAGTTTAAAAAAATGATCTTTAGGTTTTAATAACTGTGTATTAGAAAAAAAAAAAAAATTAATTTTGAATCATGAAAGACATAGTTAAAATTTGACAAGCAGTGTGATGACACATTTTAAATGTTTACTGTTTGCTTCATGATATATTTTCTCGAATGCGTAGTTAAAAAAAATTACGAGCAAACATATAAAACATACATCATAAAAACATTATACATTATAACATTAATTTACAGTATAACATTAATTTTATTACATAAATTCGTGTTTCATAAAACACAAATAAATAACATTCTAAATTGATATCCGAAAAGAGAGAACATGTCCAACATTAAGAAAAAAGTGAGTATGCGCTCGCTTTCATATACAGGGTGTCCCAAAAAACCTTGACACCTTTAAAACAATTATACAAAAAAAAAATATACAAGGTAAGAACTGGAAATTCTCAGATGTTTTACCGTATATCTTAGAGTTTTTTTTTTATGTGCCAAAAAAGTTAAACAGGTGGCGTTAGTTGTTCCATGAAAGCGAAAGTTCTAAAATGGCTACTCCATCAGTGAAAATAATATGTGTTAGCTGGTTTCAAAATGGAATCCGTTGCGTAAGTGCAACGACATTTGGAAAAGATCCTCCAAATCTTAACAACATCTTGGTTTGGTATAAAATGTTACTGGATGCGAGCACTGTCCTTGATAACCGGTTGTAGTTTTGAAGAACTAAAAAAATTGCTGCAATTTTATGTGTTACGGAATCCATTTTGAAACGCACAAGCTAACATTGATTACCAAATAGATGTTCTCCGTGCCACAAAAAATTGCACATATTGAACTTCATTGACTATACTAAAAAAAACTCTTAATACATAAGGTAACACGTATGTGAATTTCTAGTTCCTACCTTGTGCACTGTTTTGTTTAAATTTTAAAGATGTGTCAAGGTTTTTTAAGACACCCTGTATATATATATATATATATATACAATGCTCAAAAAAATTAGGGGAGCAAGCAAAGAAGTTAAGAAAACCGTACGAGACAGCCACGTATTGGCATAAAACGGATACTACACGCGTATCAATACGCAATACAGAAAAAAAAATATTTGTAATTAAGCTTTAATTCTTTGAAAATATGGAAAAACCATAAAAAGATGATTTAGGGCAACAATTTGGTTACATGTAAACGATAAAAAATAAAGTATTGTTTAGAAATGATTCAAGATTTTTAACATGGCGTGTGGTCTCCTCGAACAGCTAAGACTGCTACACACCTGTTTTCCATGGATGCAATGATGTTATCGATAAGACTTTGGGAAATACTGTTCCACTCCTCAAGAAGTGCAATCTCCAAGTCTCGGAGAGTAAAAGGAGGCCTTGGTCTCGCAGCAATGCATCGTCCGAGCATGTCCCAAACATGCTCGATTGGATTCAGGTCAGAAGAGCACGCTGGCCATTCCATACACTGTATTGTTTCAGCTCCAAGCATGTTCTTCACAAGACAAGCTGTATGCGTCTGGCATTATCATGCTGGAAAACAAAGGAATCTCCAATGGCTGCAGCGTAAGGTATGACATGAGGTCTCAGTATCTCGTCTGCATACCTTCGGGCCATCAAAGTACCATTCCGAATGATATGCAGGTCCGTACGTCCACCTATGCTAATTCCACCCCATACCATAAAACCAGCTCGTCTGTATTGTGACCTTTCACAAACGAATGATGGGTTATTTCGAGTGCCCCTTTCCCTCCATACCAAAACACGTCGGGTGTCACTCTCCAGAATCGGGACTCGTGTGTAAACAGCACTTGGCTCCAATCATGTTGCTCCCAATATCGATGTTCAGCAGCCCATCTTCTTCGGGCCGCACGGTGGCGTGAGGTCAACGGAATGCAGACCATTGACCTACGTGCATAGAGACCTCCCTGATGAAGCCTATTACGTACTGTTTGGCTGGACACTCTTCGTCCTGTTACCAAGAGCAACTGTCTTTGCAGCTGAGTAGCATTGTTTGTTCTGTTTCGACGACTTGTTAACAGTATATACCGGTCATCAGTTGCTATAGTGAAGCGTGGCCGACCTTGCCATGGTCGACGTCTAACATTCCCTGTTTCTTGGAATCAATTCCACAGCCTTGCAACGACACTTCTGGTGACTCCAACAGCGTCCGCGACACTACGTTGTGTTTGCCCGGATTCAAGTCTGCCTATAATACGCCATGCCATGGATTCCGGTAAATCACGTTGTTGAGACATTTTCAAGTCCCTTTTTCTCAAAAAGAATAACTGAGCAATCGAATTTCATAGTTAAGGCAGTGAAACACGTTTTTGCAACATCCCGATTTCGCCCTTATGTTCTTTTTCTGGTTTTTGACGTCATGAACTTTGATTTGCATATGAAGTTTTCTTCTTCTGTTTCCTGCTAGGCTTTAAATTATGGATGATTTATTTTATGTTACTTATCGGTGTAAGTAATTGCGTAATTTCGTTAAAACCATGTGCTCCCCTAATTGTTTTGAGCAGTGTATATATATATATATATATATATATATATATATATATATATATATATATATATATATATATATATATATATATATATATATCTTTATATATAAAAGGCAAAGTCTGTGTGTGTGTGACCGAGTTTTTGTCTGCTCGCGGCGCAGCGCAAAGACGGTAGGTCGGACAGTCTTGAGATTCGACACGAAGATGCCTCCCGAGGTCTCATTATGCACCTCGAAGCCCTTTTTACGATTTTTTAATTAGATTTTCCGTAATTAAATATTTAGTCGCGATTTGGAGCTCCCGGACGAGTAAAAGCCCCGTTAATCCTAACGTATCCGTCCAAGAATTTTTTTTTTTCGGACGAGCCTATACGGGAAAGATGACACTATACGGAAATCACAATTAAAATTGTCTGTCTTAATTTATCGATTAATTGTGATTTTTTTTCGATCGCCTGTACGCACCCGTTTTTCGGAAAAAAACGCGATTTTGTCCGTGACCCTTTTTTCCAAATTGTCGAATCGATACGTAAATGGCGTTACATTTTTACGAAATTTTTATCTCAGAGACCCTAGACATCACAGTTTCGAAAGCCAGAACCAAAATTAATTTACAAATTGTAGTTATTTTTTAATAATTTATTTTATGATTCAGAAACTCTTGCGAGAAATCTCATTTTGGAGATTTCGTTCTTCATTTCCGGACGAAGGTAAAATAGGAGAAAAACCAGTTTTTCGACGTCTGCACGTGATGTGTTGGGGCGTTTGTTTTCTATGAGGGATTCGGTGGTTAAAGGAAATCGATTACTATTGCAGTGATAATCGATTAAAAAATCACATTTAGTAATGCCGTAATTTTTTTGGCCAGCACTTAGTTAATATCATATAATTTGTGGTGTATTTGTGGAAAAAATCTATGAAGATTTCAAAGAATTTCAGCATGTGAAGGATGTGATATATTCGCTTTCAAGGAAATCGATTACTATTGCAGTGATATTCGATTAGTAATCCTATGTCAAAAATTTTGCCAAAATGTGCCAGAAAGGATTAAATTTATATGGGTAAAATAATGTATCGTGGTGAGGAAAAGGATGACAGCGACGCCCATTAACAAAGGGTTAAGGCTACTAAAAAATTGGTAATTACATTACCCGAGCAACGCCGGGACGGGTACAGCTAGTATATATATACATATATATATATATATATATATCATCAAGTCATATGTTTAAAAGGTAAAAAAAAATACAGTCGTCTTTGAAGGAAGATAAAAACAAGCACGACAAAATGAGTCACACTGAACCAAAAAGTTAGGTCTGTTTTAGAAAAGAAGTAATATACAAAAGTGAAAAAAGGCAAGAGGAAACTTCAAAACCCTTATGAACGTAGTCAATTGCAAATATATAAAACTCCATCTTACTAGGCAGCTTTGGATCTAGGTTTCGTCTTATAATTGCAAGACCAGAGAAATTATCCCACGTTTTCACACAGTCAAAATATTTGACTCTTCCTCCGTTGTATCTTGTTTACGTTCATCCAGTCTCAATTTAAATATTCACTTATCAAAGTTGAGATATTTCTATTCAATTCAATAAATTTTAATATAAATATCCAGCTTTTCAAACTTCCCCTGTTTACTACAGCACGGGTAACACCTGCTGTAGTAAACAGGATAATGTTTTATTTTCACAACTTGCTTTAACGCAATCCGTTCAATTCTTAGCCTACTTATACTATAAGTACTGCACTTTTAGGAGCTCGTTTAATTTCAGAGAGAAAAAAAAAATCCATATCTGACAAAACTAATAGAATTATGTCTCTCATTTACACTCTTTAGAGTATCGTCTAAGTCACGTAGAAAAATTGTGGAGGAGTTTAATTGCGGGATCATTTCTCCAACGAAGAAGATCAGTAGTGGTAGAGCACGGGACCATTCTGTAACGATGACTCGTAGAACATTGTACCTATTCTTTCAATGCCGGGGAGTTCTCGGGTAGTTCGGTGATCGGAAAAATGTTCTGAAATATAGGAAGAGTTCAAATACGGAAAACAGTTCTGTACGGCCTAATAGACTATAGCCCGAGGATTGCTCTGCCATCGGAAGAAGGAGACCGACAGTAAGGAAGGCTGGAAAGGGGTGTTCAGCAGAGTTTTAGATCGGGACAGTAGAAAGCATAAGCGTCTTCCAGTAAAAAAATAGCAAGGGTGCTAGATGATGGTTCCTCAGTCCTGAATAATAACGAATAATAACGAACTCAATTTCGGCCAGATCGTAGTGGAATTGGCTGTCCACAATAGCCCCAGGTGAGTACTGTCAACATCTTAAGGAATGCGTAAAGTAACTGGTGAACTAAATAATCGGCCAAGGCTTTTGTACAGGAAAAAAATCATTTATTCTGTATCCGCAAACATTGAGCCACTCTTGAGTACAAATTTGAAGAATATTTACAATGAATTTAAGGTGAGCTCAAGTCAACACAAGCCAAACAAAAAGGATGTGACCGTTCCGGTCAAAAAAAGTCAGAAGAATAATTTCAAACATTGCAGTTCCAATATATAAAAAAGGAACCCCCCCCCCGAAACAGAGTTTGGCATCGCCAAATCTGATGGGGTGCTTAATCGCTAAAATATCAAGAGACGCTTATCTCTCTCAAAAAAATGGCTCACTCAATATCTTATTTTTGCTTCTGCACAGGAGTGCACAAGAGCAGCAAGGGTTGCAACAAACTTAAAATATCGCCAAAGGGGATCGCAGGATAGCAGGTCGCGAGCGAACGTTCGGACGGGCACGGGGAGCTACCGCATGAGCGCACGTAGAGCGAAATCCCGGTAGAAGGAAAACGGCGATTCACTGCCAAAGAAGTACCTAAACCTACGCCAAGTAGGAGAGAGAGCGGAGTGCAGGCAGCTGATTGGCCTAGCCAAAGCTGACGTAAATAGGCGCCTAATTTTATTGGACGTTATTCCCTCACAAGAGAGGAGAAATAAAGTTTTCCCACGTCCCTCGCTGGTGTAATACACAAAACTCGCCGACAGATCTTTATCGGGGAAAAAGGGGACACTAAGTCTACACTCATTGTCCAAGACGGCGATTTAAGCAGCAATTAACACAACCAAGGAGGAAAAATAAATCCGGTCCTTTTTAAAAAGGCTGTAGTACTATAGAATTCAATTATATTGACAAAAGAACTTGCAGTTACGAGGAATCGTAACTAATTTTTAAGAGGGTTCCCATACAGCAAAAATACCCAGCTGCAGCATTTTACAGATGCTATCAATAGCAAACGAAATGGTGCAGGGCATAACTTTAGAGACCTCCTACGTATTGGGGAACATCAATATATTAAGCTATTCTATTTAACAAGCTAAATGCTTATAGCTAAAGATAACAAAGTTAACGTTAAGGAATTAAAGCGATTAAATTATTTAAAATTTCATAATTACCAGCACTTAACTTAAGTATTATTAACAGATAGAGTATAACAAAAATCCTCGTTATAGTCTATATTATTCGAGAAATTTTACAATTTGTTTCTTAGTATTTTATAATTCTTGAGATTCAAGGATAACGAAATTGACATCATACAGCGTAAAATGCGTTCTAATGCCCACTATTAATATTTTGATTTTGCAACGTATCAGAATAAGACGATCCACTAAAAATAAATTTAATTTTTCAAAATTTCAAATTTTTCTCGATATTTCAAGTATGGCATAGGTAGAAAACGCAAAATGCTTAATAATTGTGCGCAAGTTTAAATCTTGAAAATGCAAAACAGCTTTCAAAAATGCGGGCTTAAATATTCATTCACTTGAATTATACACATTCATAATAAATTTCTAATTGCATGTGAAGCAATTCGAATGTTTTCGTATTACATTTCAATGAAATGCTTTGAAAAGAGTGTCTGTAGCCAAACAAAATAAAATCGTTCAATATATTTAGAAAATATATTTTTAATTGTTACATTTTAAAAACGAAATTTTCAGACTTTAGGAAATGTCAGAGGTGATAGCTCCTGATGTTCTGTTTAAAAATTCAAAGCAGTTGCAACGAAAGAATAATACACTCGTGTTTTCTAAAAATTCGTCACACTAGATATTAACTCTCTGCAAACGCCTCGCTTTGTTTCTGCGGCTTGAAAGGAAAAACAAAAATATAGATTGTCCGATAAAGAGACAAATATTGCTGTCAGACTAATTGTTTCTGATTATTTGTTTAAAAATAATTAGTTTCGTATAGTCGCTTTGTTATCAATTTGAATTAAATTTATGGTAGTTTTTTTTTTGTCTTTCAGATAAAGTTAATATGTTAATCTCTCATTCTTTTCAAAGGTATAAATAATTTAATTTATTTAAAGTAATGTTAAAGTGAAACGGATCCAAATATTAAATTAAAAGAATAATTTGCTTGGTGAAGACAATTTATATTATTTGTTAATAGCAAAAGTTGCATTATAGAAATTAACGATGTTGTTATTACTCAGTAATATAATTTTATGCAGTTTATTTGCTGGCGGATTTCGAATCGAACTTTGAGAAATTATATATATATATATATATATATATATATATATATATATATATATATATATATATATATATATATATATATATATATATATATACAGGGTGAATCAGAACAAGTGGGCAAAACTTTAAGGGGGTTATAGAACACATATACACGAGCAATATTCGTCATAGAGAGTATGGGCGGAACGCAAACAGCGAGGCGCTAGGTGGCGCTGTAAATGGTACCCGCATGCCACACGTCCTCGTTCGTTCCAGCAGGGATTTTCTGTATATGTTTGGGCAGGGAGCCTCCATGACCATTTGGTTGGCCCATACCTCCTGCCACACCGCCTAGACGGCGAATCGTATCACACATTCGTACGAGAGGTGTTGCAGGAGCTGCTGCGTCCGATTCCAACCCCCATCAGGTCGAGAACGTGGTTCCAGCATGACGGTGCGCCTGCACACTTCAGTTTGGATGTGGGGAACAATTTAGATGCAACATTCCCATGGCGATGGATTGGTCGAGATGGTCCCATAGCTTGGCCACCAAGATCGCCGGATCTCCACCAAAATCGCCGGATCTGGACTTTTTCCTGTGGGGACATTTGAAAAGCCTAATCTAGGAGTACCCCATTGAAACCAATATGGAACTAGTCGCCAGGATCGCGGCGATATTGTTGTCGGCGATAGTCAGGAAATGCATGGTGTCTTCGCAAAAGTGCGTTAGTCCTTATCTCGCACGTGTGAAGCCTACATTACAGCTGGCGGAAGCTCTTTTGAGCAATTTCTTTGACCATGTAAATGAATTAAATTCCTGTTAATAAAATGTTTTCTTCAGCATCTCCTCTCAGTCTTGTGTTAAGTCTTTAAATGTGACAGTGGAAAACTACCTTTTAACTTCTCGCCGTTTGCGTTCTGACCATACATTCTATGACAAATATTGCTCGTATAGCTGCGTTCTATCACCCTAAAGTTTTGCACACTTGCTCAGATTTACCCTGTGTATATATATATATATATATATATATATATATAATATAAAAACAAGTCTGACTACCGGTATTTTTTTATATATTATAGTGTATGTATTATTCTACTGTCAGGTAGCAGTAATGAAACTAAAGGCATCGTGCTTTTGGGGGGAAATGCGTAAAATGTCAAACCTTGCAGACCTTGCGAAAAGGGCAAATTATTGGAGCACGTTTAAATTGGAGTATCTGATACTGCAACCCCCAGGCTAACGGGGTGTTTTTAGAGCTATGGTATCGAAAGTCATGATAGCATGAAGAGTGCACGGAAAAAACATCCTTTGCCAAACAGAATAGTGGTCGAAAGCGAGAGCTGAGTGAAAGAGACGGACGAGATATTGAAGCGAATTACGACATGAAGAAAGAAAACAACTGCAACCAAAATGACCGAAAAGCTCAATTTTCATCTGCATGTACAAAGCATTTACGGAAGAGAAGCTATTCCCAAGCCACTTGTATTAGATGCCAATACAAAATATCCTCCATAATGGTGCCACGAGCTCAAATCCTGGTCGAAAATATGTCGAAAAACGGCATTTGGTTCTACGAATCATTGTTCACAATGTTCCTCCCAACAGGATGTGCGTATGTCTGGAGAACACCTACACAAGCGTAAGATTCTGGCCGTGTCATCTCAAATGTCAATCGTGGAGATAGATCTATCAGGGTTTGGGATAACATCTCATGGTTTTCTTCAGACCCTATTGTAACCGTAAAAAGGAGATTGAATGGGAAGAACTATGGCGAAATTTTCACTCACTAGTCCATCCTATGGTGCAAACACTGATTCTTGCAGGAGATGGCGTTCTGCAGTATGATGATTCCCCTATAAGAACAGCTAAATCTATAAAGTATTGGTTTGAAGAGCATAAAAAAAGAAGTCAAATATCTTACCTTGCCCTGTACAGTCTCTCCGACTATATATCATCAAACCACTGTGTCTGTACAATCGGATAGAGCCAGGTATGGATATCCACTACAGCATCTCTACAGGAATTTTCATGATTTTTCCCTGAAAAATGGTATAATATATTCTTAACTACTATTCATGACTTGTATAATCCAATTTAAAGGTGAATCAGGTGGTGTTATATCACAAAGATGATCCTGCGCCGTATAAAGGTTTTCATGATGTTTCCTAGTGTTTCCATTCTGTTGATAACCACCTGTATATATATATATATATATATATATATATATATATATATATATATATATATATATATATATATATAAATATATATACACTCATGGACAAAAAAATTAGCGCACCAAGAAGGAGTCGTCAAAATGAAATGAAATTTTACATACGTAATGACTACTTTGATATAAATAAATGATAAGAAAATCAAAGAAAAAGGATAATTTATTTCAGAGAAAAAGGCTAAAGAACGGAGGAGTTAATACTCCGTTGGACCCCCTCTAGCGCGTATGCACGATGCGATACGATCGGGCATTGAGTCACACAAGTTCTGTATGATGTCTTGAGACATTTCGTTCCATATTTGCGGTAACCTTGCCTCTAGTTCGTTCAAACTCGTGGGATGCCCAACTCGTCGTCCCAAATGATCCCAGATATGCTCGATTGGAGACAAATCTGGGGATCGGGCAGGCCAAGGAAGGGTAGTAACAGTGCGGAGACAGTCTTGTGACACCCTTGCCGTATGAGGCCGAGCATTGTCTTGTTGAAAAATGGCTCCTGGGAGTCGTTGCATGAGTGGCAACACATGTGGTTGCAGGGTTTCATGAACATACCACTGGGCTGTCATGGTGCCACGGAACAATACTAGGGGTGACCGTGTATTGTAGGCAATGGCACCCCATACCATCACACCAGCTCTAGGAGCGATGTGTCGCTGTACAGCAAAGGCAGGATTGAAGTGTTCACCACGGGCTCTCCACACACGAACACGATTGTCATCACTGCCGATATTGAATCTGGATTCGTCGTTAAAGACGACCTGGTTCCATTCCGCTGCAGTCCAGTTTCCTCGTTCGCGGCAAAACTCCAAACGGAGGCTTCGATGGGTGGGCGTCAAGGACAGCACACGTGATGGGCGCCGCGATACCAACTGTCCTTCAGCCAGGCGCCTTCGTAAGGTTCGAGAAGACACAGAGGCCCCTAGTGAAGGTGCTACCTGTGACTGGATGGCGACCGATGAAGCAGTTGGCTGTACGCGTGCATTTCTTACGATGTGGCGGTCTTCTCGACGACTGGTCTGTCGAGGGCGTCCTGAGCCTGGTCTTCATGTACATGACATCTCTCGGGTCCATTGGTCCCAACACCTCCTCACAACACAATCAGAGCGGCCTAATTGACGAGCTACTCGCTGACCACCCAGCTTCCGTCATCCCGACGATTCTCCCCCTCTCAAACTGCGACAATTGCTTATATTGTCTTCGAACACGGCGTAATGGCATGTCTATCTCAGCTCTTCCTTTGTAAATGATTCAGCACAGTCAAACAAGCTTTGGTTACCTGTTTGATACTCCACAGAGTACAATGTTCAACGCCCTCTACCAGCTATACGTAATGCGCAATCACGCTGCATTTCTAATCATTTGCATATCTCCCCGACATGTACCTTCATTGCAAGTTTCGTTACAATCCCGCAATTATTTCTTGGTGCGCTAATTTTTTTGTCCATGAGTGTATATATATATATATATATATATATATATATATATATATATATTTGTGTGTGTATATATATATATATATATATATATATATATATATATATATATATATACACTACTTGAAAATTGCTAAGGAACAATCACATTGTTTGGAATATTTCATAATAGACATTGATTGAAGAAATGAAACTTAGTACATATTTAGTAGAGATACTGTGCATTTTTTATTAGGCAAAATAGTACAGATTTCACCACATGGAAAAAGAAGAAAACGAAAAACGAAAAAGATGCTCTTTGGAGAATTTCCAAACAGCCACGAAAAATGGGTGTTCTTGCCAGAATGAAAAAGTTATGAATACCTTAGTAAGGTGTATGACCTCATTGGACACTAGTGCACATTTTGAATCTGCTTTTTATGCTGTCTACGAAAGTATTGAGGAGTCCTTGGGGGATATTGACCCACTCATCTCTCAAGTTTATTTTCAGTTCTTGCAAGGTTCGGGGAGGGCGAGTTCTTTGAGAAACACGTCTGCCAAGAGCATCCCAGTCATGCTCTATAGTATTTTGGCCAGGAGAGTAAGCAGGCCATGTCATACGTTCAATATTTTCACTTTCTAGTGTGTCCGATACTTCAGCGGTCCTGTGTGGGCGCGCATTGTCCTCCACAAACAGAAAATCTGTACCTACCACACCCCTAAAAAGATGAACATGATCCAGAAGAATCTCTCTGCAATACTGCTGCGATGTAATGGTACCTCGCTCAAAGATGTCAAGTGGTGTTTTGCCATTATGCATAATGCCTGCCCACACCATCACGCCTTGGCCATA
Source organism: Dolomedes plantarius (assembly GCA_907164885.2). Classification (NCBI taxonomy): domain Eukaryota; kingdom Metazoa; phylum Arthropoda; class Arachnida; order Araneae; family Dolomedidae; genus Dolomedes; species Dolomedes plantarius. Next base: position 87,822,868 of record OU015492.1, read on the forward strand.
CCGATGACGTTCCTGAATATTCTGTGGTGAATAACGTGTTCTCCTCTCTTTCCACACTAACTGTTGACCAGAATCACTTGTCACAGTGAAACGGGATTCGTTAGAGAACATAACTCTGGACCACTCTTGCTGATCCCAACCAATATGTTCCTTACACCAACGTAATCTTTCTCAACGATGGCGGGGTTGAAGTGGGATGCATTGAACAGGCTTCCGTGCATGCAAACCAACCTGATTTAATCGCCTAGAAATGGTTCTGGCTGATACATTTGTACGGGTAGCGGTTGCAAGGTCTGCAGCTATCTGACTAGGAGTGATATGTCAGTTCCTTTCCGCCACTAGGGATATATATCGATGATCTTGTGGTGTGATGTTCCCGCCACGACCACTGGCATGCTTTCGAATAGCATTTCCGTTTTCAGCGGCCTTTTTTAATCGTAATATGACACTTTTTGCCACTCACATTACTCTGGCCACAGTAGTGAGACTTTGTCCCACTTCGAGCCGTCCAACTGCTCGTCCACGATCGTACGCACTCAAATGATGTCTTGCAAACATTTTGCACTTAATTATTGCCACACCACACTGATTTTCCCAGAAATAACTTCCAACAACCTACGGCGCTATTTTCGTCAGACACCTAACTGCATGAACTTTCGAAGGAATAAAGAGTTTTCGTGCACTGCAATTTATATAGATAACAGGTCCTGCCCCGTTATTATTATGGCTACTTTTATTATGGAAAACCCAGGGTGTCCATAATTAAAGTCCCACTTTCAAAAGGCTGCAAAAAAAAAGAACCACTGGTCAGAGCGACTTCAAATTTCAACTGAATATACTGGAAGAATGGGGAAACGATTTGGCATAATAAAAAAAGTTCCAAAATGTATCAATGGCGCTGTGACATTTTGGAACTTTATTTTATGCCAAATCGTTCCCCCCTTCTTCCAGTATATTCAGTCCCAATTTGAAGTCGTTCTGACCAGTGGTTCTTTTTTTGCAGCCTTTTGAAAGTGGGACTTTAATTATGGACACCCTGTATATATATATATATATATATATATATATATATATATATATATATGTGTGTGTGTGTGTGTGTGTGTGTGTTCGTTCGTTCGCTCATGCGTGCGTGCGTGCGTGCGTGCGTGTGTGTCTATACATGTTTATATGTAAGTATGCACATGGTAAATTTTTTCAAAAACTTTCAAATTAATATTTCATTCACATAAAAACGTGAAACATCCTAAAATAAAGTATGTTTTAGCATAAATACTTTCATTGTAAGGCAAAACAGTACAATTATGAGTAAAAAATATTATATATGAGAGCTAAGTCTGAAAACTAATGCAGGGAAGCTAATCAAATGATATGACTGCTAGAAAAATAGTTGTTAAATGAGTTCATAGACTAAGGAATACAGAGGCTGTTCACACATTTTTTATACGATGTATATTGTATTTACAAAACTAAATTACATAAAATTCTTGTGTTTTAAATGTTCTATTTGACATCCCTTATTCTGAACTATCTTTCGACACCGTAATTTCCAGGATAATAATGCCTTTTGAAGTGTCAGAAGAGGTATCCTATCCCATTCCTCCTGAACAGCTTTCCAGAGTCCTGTAATGGTTTTGGGACGACGTTTGGATAATGCAGATTTTAAAAGTCCGAAAGCACAAAAATCTATAGTTGATACATAGGGAGATTTAGTAGGGATATCAGTGAAGGGTATGGCCTTGATACCGGTTTTTTGTTCCATTTCTTTTAGGAAATTTACAGTGGATTTTGATGTGTGACAGCTAGCTTGGTCCTGATGGAGTCTCACAGATTGATGGCACTGTGGGTAAAGCGATGGTATTTCATTCAGAAAAATTGGCGATAAAATATGTTCCTGATAGTATTTGGAGTTAATCTTGACATTTTTTTCCACTCTCTTTATTTTTAACTTGCCATTATAAGAAAAACCAGCAACAATCATGAATCCCTTAGAAAAACTTTCTTTCGATTCTTTGAACCATGTACTTAAATTTTTTTCTCCCCTTTTATGATAATAAATGGCTCTTTTTTTGTTGCAATCATTTAAATACACCCATGACTCATCTATTGTGACAATTGTTTTCCATTTTTCTTTGGATAAGTGTTTCTCATATAGAATTCTGCAGCGTGACCTGCGTTCAGCGATATGATTTGGAAGAAGACGATGCACATTGCGTTTTTTTCGTTTTTTTAAGATTTAAATCAACGTTTATAATTTTGTTTATAGTGGACACCGAGCATTTTAATGATTTTGCAACTGTACTTTGACTAGGGGGATTTTCTTTTAACATTAAACAACGTACCTTTGCAATAGTCGAAGATGTCCGTTTTTTCCTTGGATACTTGTTTGGAATTTTTGTCCCACTTGAGGCTTCAATTTGACGTTTTTTTCCTTTCTTGTTGACGATATTACCTATTGAAGCTTTAGATATCACAAAACCATAACTCTCACATGTTTTTGGATAACGGAGTATGCATATTTCTCTTCGGAAAGAGCATAAATGTAGCCTTCGAACCACTGCTTTGTTAAAAACGCCATTTTGAATAAACCATTTTGACCAGTGGTTTTTTTTTCCAGCCTTTTGAAAGTGGGACTTTAATTTTGGGCACCCTATATATATATATATATATATATATATATATATATATATATATATATATATATATATATATATATATATATATATGTGTGTGTGTGTGTGTGTGTGTGTGTGTGAGCTCGCGTGTGTGTCGCCCAGTGGCTGAGCGGTTAAGGCATCAGCCTGCACGCAGTTGCGCGGGTTTTATTCCCTCATAAGACTTGGTTGTATTCTGGGGAACAGGTCAGTCTTCCACCTGCAAAAGAATCCCCGTTTTTAATAAAATGGTTGTGTGTTTATATTTCCTTGTTTTCATATATAACTAAATTTAACAGAGCTAGATAATTATAAGAAGAATGTAGACAAAAAAATACAGAAATCAAGCACTCAGGGCTCCACGCACTAGAGGCAAGATTCTGTAATAGTGCCAGAACTAAACCAGAAGTACGAGGTATCCGACTGGTCTCGTCATCAGGGAGCCTAACCTAATCAGTTACTTCAAGGGAAACTTTCTGAATAGGATGCAGGTGTAACCAAAAAACATCCCAAGGCCCCAAATTCCCCAATTTAACAGTTAGTCAAAAGAAAATGAAAGGACTCGGATAATTTACAGTAAGGGCTCAACGCATCATACATGCAAGTACACAAACAATCCTAATGAAAATACAAAGATACATACATACCCTAATTCAGTAGGTGACGGATGTGGCGCAACAGCAGCCCAATTATACCCTAGTAATTACGTCACAGTGGCAAAACCGCTGCGCTACACCCCATTGGAGTTTTAAAAAATATGAAACTAGAAACGCAATCCTAAACGTCTTTAAAATATACCTGAGTCCAAATGCTATTTTTTAAAAACTTTTAGATTGCCGAATATTTAGGGAAATCGTTCTTACTGAGTTTTTTCTCGAAAATGTTACATGCCTCCAAAAAGTCTTCAGCGTTATTACAAATGTTTTTAATTCTGTATAGTTTTGAGTAAAAGATATTATTATAGATTTTATAGTTCAAGTACTTCATATGTGCAACAGACTGGGGTGTAAAGTCGTCAGCCCCCAGGGATATTAGCCACACACACACACACACATATATATATATATATATATATATATATATATATATATCATCACTTCTGTTATCTTTTTTATATCAAATAAAAGTTTTTGTCACATTTTTATTACTTTCTGTTTCGACCTTCTTGGTTTATATGTCCTTTTATTCCACTGATGTCTGTTATGATTACATACTTTGTATTTAGCAATTTTATACATTCTCTTTGGTTCGGTTCTCGACAAGTGTTTGGCGCAGCTTGTCCATACTGGAACTTGCGCCATAAAACCCTAACCAACCAACGAACCAACCTCTCATAAGGGCGTGCTACATGCATTCTATCCTCTTCAAGCATTTTAAATTTTGTACCTCAGTTCGGGATAGGCAGTGGTTCTGACCAAGTTGGGCTGAATGACTGTAATTTGTCAGCTCGCAGTAAAAATTTAGAGGAATTCTACATTTGGAACTCATTTACTTCCAGCGTACTCATTGGCTTGCTGAGGTACCCATAGCAAGGGCGAAACCTAGGTCGACGACTACCTGGTCTCCTGGAGGCACATATAATTTTTTAAACCACTTTTGAAAGATTTGTTACCTTTCATTTCTTCGGCTTATTTGGAGTAGAAAACTAATGTTTTCTACTCCAAATAAGCCTACCTCCAAATTCTATACTGTTGTTTAGTTAATTAGTCCATATATCTATATTTTCAAGAATTCTAAAAATCTAAGAAATGTAATCTCTATTAGAATGAAATTATTAAATGAAATAAAGAAAAATTAGGTTTTAAAAAAGGTAGTAGATAATGCCCGGTATTTTAAAGCACAATATGGAAAGTTTTGAAACATTTATCACAAGGAAAATATTACCAAACTGAATTCAAATTTGCTCCATTCCAGTCCTATGAAACAACTGCTCTTAAGTATATTAATCCTTCTTCTAATATTTTAGGATGCTTCATTTGAAAGCTTTTTAATTAAAAGCCTTGAAAATGGAACTTCGGGTATAAATCGAGAATTGTACATTTTAATACATTGGTAACTAATTCATATTACATCTACTTTTCACTGTTGGGGGAAAATATTTTCAAGAAGACGGAAATAAGATATCTTTATAGCTTAAAGGCTGTTATGACGCTATGACAGTTTCACAAATAAATTAAGAACAGGGAAAACGTCGAAATTAAAGTGAAAATGGACGATTCTATTTATTTCCTAGGTGAGTATGCTTGGTTATGTATAATCAATTATCCTTATATTGTCGTCTATATTATCTGACCGAAATTCATCGAATGTTTGCTTTTAACTAGAGTGAAGGATTTCATTGTTGCTAGTATGCCAAGCATCTCTGCTTTAAGGTGGGAAACGTAATGCTCTGTACCCTTATTAATTTTGTTTCTAATTATGCTTTATTTATATAACAAAATATGAGTTATTCCCTAGCTTCATAGATGTTGAGTACATTTATTTTGTTACCAGGGCAATTTAAACTAACAGGCTTAAAGTAAATTGTTCAAACAAAATCCACTATAATACAGCCCCTTTGCTATTATAACAATACTTGTCATCAGATGTATCCCATCATTATCAAATATACGTTGCATTTCGAATAGACTTAGCAACGGCATTGTCCCCATCAATTCATTTGAAGCGCTTTATATGTTATGTCAAGTGTCTAACTCTGAAAATCCGTACTTAATTAACGAACATTTGCTACGGGTTTATAGGTAATTAACATCTACGGCGTTACTTCATAGCAGGTAAACATCATTGTATTTTATGTGTACAAACTGTAGACTATTAATGTGTAATTATATGGATATATTTTCAGGTGGGAACTCTGACGTAGATGTGCATGCGACTATGTTTAACATACTGATGCAGGAAAATCTAAATTTATAGTTAAATATGTCATAATACTAAATAAATTATAAGAGATTTAATTGTTTATAAGAAATTTAGCATCTATATATTTAAGTTGATAAGCCGACTTTTTGGGCAGTCCGTGAGAGAAAACTTCTGCATCAAGTTACTTCATTTTGGTCTTAAACGAAAGATCGCAATCTGTAGAATTGCCAAATTTGGTTTTTGCAACCGCAATTTCTTTTAATTAGCGGTAATTTACAATTAAGAATTGATTTCTGCACATGCTCAGTGGCATGGTTAAATCTGGCTTTAGAAACTCACTGTTTCTGCTCATGCTCAATGACATGTTTTAATGATAGACTCGTTTATTCCGAGGAGTCTCTCTAGATTTCTCTCTCTCTCTCTCTCTCTCTGTGCCATTTTTATTTTCATGATAATTATGTTTGTGAAATATAAGATTAAACCTGATGGAAATTGTTTATTTGGCGCTGTTTAATTAGCAATACTTTACAATTAAAAAAATTGCTTTCTGTTCATGCTGAGTGAGAATTTTAAAGCTGTCTTTAGATACTCACTAAGCACGAGGCCGCTTAAACACATTAATTTGTTTCTGCGCATTTTTATGATTTTCAACATTTGGCATTGATGTTTTGAGTATAATTTGTGTATTAGTGCATTCATTTACTATCTAGCCGTCACGTTTTGACGGGTACCAACTAGTGTATAATAAATAAATAATATATGTTAAATTTCACATGTTTCCTTGAATTCATTCCAAGCATATGCGTTTTTAGGGGATATTTCAATGTTGGACATCATTGTACTATTTATTATGATTTGGAAGATTATTAAGTTTGGTTTTATTAAGTAAAATGAATGGTTTCATTAAGTAAATCTACATAATTATCCAATTCAGCTGACTGTAAACGATTTTAAGAGAACATCATGTAAACGCAAAGGAGAACACAATTTATTTTCTTCGTATTTGTGGCGTTGCCATGTTCGATTATATTCTGCATATGACGTTGTTTTTTTATGAATAGCTTATCGGTTATGCTGCAAGATTATTTTACCCCTAGTTTTGTTATTCGTTCGTTACTTAATGTTGGAATTTTTCTACTGTAGTGAGAGGTTTGAGATGTGTAATTGACGTACCTTATTGTCCTATGCGGCATATCATTAAGGTTAGTTTACAGGATTTGCAAATTGATGAATTTTATGGAAAAAAATGTATACAATGTGATTTAGCAAGGGGATTCTTACATGAGAGTAAATAGAAAGATGAAAAAGTAACTGACGCTATCGTAATAAACCGACTTCAAACATATCTAAAGAACAAAAGCTTTTACCTTAATTTATATTTGTGGAATAAAAGGGTAAGTGCTTTTTTGGCATAGGATGATGTTTTGAGGTGATCACTGTTGAAGCTCAATTTCGTCTTACACTTGGATGTGATACGTGAGTTATTTCGTTCGGGAGTTGCTCTATAGCTGTGAGTACTTTTCGATCTGCTGCTCTGATGTTCCTTATCGTCATTTGAAGAACCCATTGAAGGTCAGTATACATGGCTTAAAATGTAATAAATATTCTAGAAGGAATCGACCCTATCTAGTTGAATAAGGAAATGGTATTTTTAGAGGAAATATCGGCATTCCAATTTAACAGACTCCGATGCAACAGACTCTTAGGGCCTGTTCACATAGGAGTCCGTTGGGAAGCGTTAAAGTATTGAAATATACTTAACCAATGACAAACCTCCAAAAGATTATCAATGAAATTTTTAACACCCATGATTGGTTCATTTTCGTCTCAACGTCATCTTTCCGTTAACGCTACGCAACGGACTCCAATGTGAACAGGCCCTTATTCTCCTCAGTGGATTCTTAAAGTTGCTGTAGTGTGGAGATTGGCTTAGAATGTCTCTACAGCCATTGTTATTGTCCACAATCCTCATCGTTGTAGTTCTGACGTGATTTAATTGCTTGTTTGCTTTGATTTGATATTCAATTTAATATGATGATTTAATGTAATATGATTTGATCTCATTATTGTTTGCGTGAATTGGATTTACTCTTTATACTCCTATTCAAGGGTTCGTCTTAAATATTTGCATAGTTTTATTTTTAACTTAGTCCTACGAGCAAAGGAGGGATAGTGTAGGCATCCAGTTAAACATGAAATTTGAGGGTTTTATTTTATAAAAAATCCCAGGTCACATTACTGCTAAATTCGGTGTGCTTGGAAAATAATTTTTGGGAGTTTTTCTCATGAAAGTAGTAATTTTGTTGAACGAGTCAAACGTCTGTTGAACATCTCCCTCCGATTGAGGTTCATGCAAGACTAAGATACCAATACGGTAGTCAAGATATTTTTGATAGAAAATAGTACAGTTAAAAACGTGTAACTATTGTTTATTCAAACGTTCGTTGACAATAATTTTCAAGTATGCTTAAAATAGATTTATGTTTACGAAAATAACTGATATAGCTTAGAAAATCCGCCTTCTCAGTATATCAAAAAATACCATATCGATAGATGAACTGTCACGAGTAGATCATAGAAACGGGTTAGTTTTAAGCTATAATCAAAATTTGCCCTCCGTGGAGATTATAAAACCTTTTTGATTCTTTAGCTAATCCAAATCCATATTATCGCTTATAATTATCGAAATATACACAAATTGTTTTCCCCGTAATTCTTCAACCATTTCAGGTTTACACACATGCGTTTGAGTCAGAAAGAAACATGACATCGTCCATGCTGAACTGCAAGATTAATGTTCTCTTTCGATTTCAGATACTTTGGACTGCACAAATACTACCACATTTTACGCTGACAACCTTACTTTCAACAATACTTCTATTTCTAATTTATTATTTTTATCAAATTTCTTTTATTACACTGCTGGCCACTGTAAATGCAACACCCTGAAGGAAACATGCAAATAACATGAAATTTACAACATGCATTAGCGGAGATGAGATATGCATATGATTAGAATTTCAGCACAGACGCACATCACGCCCGCCTGTGGCGCCACTTCAAAACGCTATTTAAGGCTTGGAGATTTCGACGATTTCAAGTTCGGCAATTGTGTTTTTCTTGTGGGTTTTTCAAAAAACGATCAATTATGCCTTGTCGAAAACAGCGATCATCTTTTGATCAAGTATCCGAGTTCTACAGAGGAAGGATAGTGGCCTACCGAGATTGTGGATTATCTTTCAGGGAGTTCGGTAGTCGTGTTGGACGAAACCAAACAACTGTAATGGGGATATGTGATCGTTGGATGCAGGAGGGTACGACGGACCGGCGTGTTCGATCGCATCCACCTCAGCGCACCACTTCACGTGATGACAGGCAAATTGTGCGCATGGCAGTGACGGATCGCTCAGTCACATCACGAACCATAGCACAGAACATGCAGTCTGTAACGCATCATCCACTGTCTTCGCGTACCATTCGACGCCGTTTACAGCAGAGTGGTCTGTCCTCAAGACGTCCATTGCTTTGTCTACCCTTGACGCAGAACCACAGACGTCTCCGCCGCCAATGGTGCGATGACAGAAGGATGTGGATGGCAGAATGGAATGAAATTGTCTTTACTGACGAGTCACGCTTCTGTCTGCAACACCACGATGGTCGCATTCGAGTCTGAAGACACCGTGAAGAGAGGATGCTGAACAGCTGCGTTATGCACCGCCACACTGGTCCTGCACCGGGTATTATGGTATGGGGCGGTATTGGATATCACTTTCGCACACCTCTAGTACGCATTGCCGGTACTTTAAACAGCCAGCGCTACATCTCGGAGGTGTTTTAGCCAGTTGTCCTTCCTTACCTTCAGGGCTTGTCCACAGCCATATTTCAACAGGATAATTCGCGACCACACGTGGCACACATTGTCCAACGGTTCTTCGTCAATCTCCAGATTGAATTGCTTCCCTGGCCGCCTCGCTCTCCGGATCTTTCGCCGATAGAAAACATGTGGTCCATGGTTGCTCTACGGTTGACCCAGATTCCATCCGCAGCTGCCACAGCAGATCAACTTTGGCAACGTGTGGAAGCTTTTTGGTCTGCTGTACCCCAAGAACTCATCCAAAGTCTCTTTGAATCAATGCCGAGGCGTGTGGCAGCGGTGATCTCCAACAATGGCAGCTACTCTGGCTACTGATTTTGGCAGGAACCACACTTCACAGAAGTCTATAAATTTAATCATTTGATACTTGGTCAACATGTTATCTACAAAATAAATTTTGTTGTGATATCTCTTGTCTTTCTTGGTGTTGCAATTTGGGTGGCCAGTAGTGTATTTGAAGGAAAAGGAGAGCTCCCTTTTCTGTAATGGTACGAGTGTTTGCCATTAGTAAGAAACCCCAAGTAAGAAACAACTTCTGATATTTGATGATTTATATCTGTTCATTAGTCAAATTAGGTTTGTCTAAGTGATGTTAATGAGTGACGCATGTAGGGACATTTGTCATTTGATGTTATAGATTTAATTGTATTGTAAATAGTAAGGTGTTATATGCAGTCTTTTATAAATCTGCTGAATAAGTTAAAGAAATTGCAGTATAATTATACAAATAATGACTATCATATATGTGAATCAGATGACATTAACTGAACATGTATGTTAATTGAAATATTTTTATAGACTAGCTGAATACCCGTGCTTCGCTACGGAGTACATTCAAATTAAATGCAACGGTCAATGTATGCTATTAATGTCAAATATATATATATATATATATATATATATATATATATATATATATATATATATATATATATATATATATATATATATATAAATATATAGAAAATCGTAATGGGTATTTTTATAGACAAAATAATGTAGAAGAAAATATTCAAATTAAATCTAATAGAACATACTAAAGAATATAGTACATTTAATATAGTACAGTTTGAGGAACATTTCTTTTAATGCATTTTAATATTTTTTTGGATAATGTCCAATCATCTGCCGCATTAGAACGAAAAAAAAATTGTCAATTTATTTCGTTGTTATGCACGTGAGGCAAAATTAGTTTAAAGTATCACGAAAAGTAAAGAAACCACGAGATCAGTATTTAATAAATTAAATTCTAAAAATTAAATTTTAAAAATTCCCCAAAAATCAGAAAAGGAAGGTAAAGATTCGAAAAAAGATTTCATTTTAAAGGAATTTTTATGATCTTCCTCGTGATGTAAATTTAGAACCCTTAGATTATTATTTTAAATGCAAACTTTGAAGAATGTTTCAAAACCAGCTTAAAAATTTTATTTAGAAAATCTAAGAAGAATTTTTAAAAATTATTTCTTAATACACCCCTACACTATGAGAAGAATCGCCGTGTAAAATTTGAACCCTTTAGGTCCAGCGGTTTGGTCCCAGTGTTGTCTGTCTGTCAGTCAGTCAGTCAGTCAGTGAGTTTCGGAGCTGTTTTATGATATGCTATCTGGATATGATATAATATCTGAATCTGTTTTATGATACACTATATGATATACAATCTGGCCAAATGTATCCGGACGCCCAGTGGTACGGACTCGGAGAGTCCTGGGACATATATTAATATAATGTTGGTCCTCCTTTTGCATAGATTACAGCCTGCACACATCTGGGGAGACTTTCCACCTGTTTTTGTTAAGAATTGACTTCCAGGGGTCCACATAATGGGTCCCATAATAAAGAGATTCTCTATAACTATTTCAAGTTACTAGATCATCCGTCACCTTTTCTCTGTAGTGTCTTCACTGGGGAATGTTTTACAATCTGTTAAATTTGTAGAAAACTGAGAGGTCCCAAAATTTCTCCAAATTTGAAAAGTACTGCCACTTAAACATCTTTACACAAAAAAGCATATATTTGAAATACACTATCTGGCAAAAAGTATCCGGACGCCCAGTAATAAGGACTCGAAGAGTCCTGAGGCACATATTAATATGAAGTCGGTCCTCCTTTTTCATCGATGACAGCCTGCACACGTCTGGGGAGACTTTCCACCAGTTTTTGATAGGTATCAATAGGAATTGATTTCCAGGCGTCCATCACAGCTGAAGTGAGCGCTGACAGTGAGAATGGTTGATTTGGTTGGCTACGTAATCTGCGTTCTAATTCGTCCCAAAGGTGTTCTGTGGGATTTAGATCGGATCTCCGAGAAGGCCAGTCCAGTTTTTGAACACCCATTTCGTCAAACCATGCCTGCTCAAGTTTCAATGTGTGAATGGAACAATTATCCTACTGGAAGAGAAATGGGCCTTCCCCAAAATATTGCCATAGAGTTGGGATAGCAGCATTGTCCAGAATGTCCACATACATCTCAGAGTTCATGTTTCCAACCACAGGAACTAAAGAACCCAGGCCAAACCTTGAAAAACACCCCCACACTATGATGCTGCCACCACAAAACTTAACAGTAGGCACAATGCAGTCACGTAAGGAGTGCTCGCCGGGTATCCGCCAAACCCAGCCGCATCCATCGGACTGCCAGATTATAAAGCGAGATTCATCACTCCATAGAACATTTTTCCACATGTCCACAGTCCAATGACGGTAAGCTTTGCACCATTGCAATCAACGCTTCGCATTCTGGGGAGTGATGTTCGGCTTGTAAGCGGCTGAACGACCCTGGAATCCCAGATTTTTTAACTCTCGGCGAACAGTTCTGCTGCTAGCACTAACGCCTGATGAACTTTGGAACTCCTGAGATATTTCAATCAACGAGGACTTGTGATTTTGTTTCACTACACTTTTCAGAGTTCTACGGCTGCGTTCACTAACTTATTTTCAGCCTACCACCTCCTTTTGCTGCAGTTTCACTGCCTCGACATTTCCACTTCACAATTAAATCTCTCACAGTGGATTTTGGCTTCTGTAGAATGTCCAAAATTTCACGAACTGATTTTCCACAAAGGTGGCATCTCACTATAATGCCACGATTAAAGTCACTAAGCTCCTTTGACTTACTCATTGTCTCACAAACGCATAAATATGACCTGACAATTTACTACCGACACTTTTATAGCTTTCGGTTGCGCATCACATTACGTCACCTGCCAGATCCACTTCTTTAGGGGGGTGTCCAGATACTTTTGGCCAGATAGTGTATAAAACAGTTCCGTAACTGACTTTATATGTGTTATATATATATATATATATAAATAAATATATATATATATATATATATATATATATATATATATATATATATATATATATATAAATATATATATATATATATATATATATATATATATATATATATATATATATATATATATATATATATATATATATATATATATATATTGTACACTGCAGTTGGAAATAAACTTGATGCAATGTGGAATAGCAATAAAGCTTAGGCAGGGAAAAAGTTGATATAGATTTTAGTGCGGTGGACGCTGACTAAATTTGGTTCATGCTCTACTATTTTCCCGAAGTTCGGGCTTAGATATTTAGTATGTTGCCTTGTAGAGGGCGGAATTGCTGTCTCAGGATCGATAGTCGGTAAAATTTCTCCGGATACCTTCGGATGGGCCGGGTTGACTTTGGATTATCAAACTTCATGAGGATATAAGAAATGGTAGGATAAAAACAATCCTACCTTTCATAAAAAACTACTACCTCGGCTGTATTACATTCTAATTCGAACTGCGTGGTCCATTTTTATAATGTAACCATCTTGATGGGTAAATTGTCGCAAAAACATGTCCCATGTATTTAAAATAGAGAGAAAAGGAGGTAACTAAAATATGGTGAAAGACCGAAATTGTGAGAAGATTCTTGGTATTGTTTCTCTCTTTTTTATTGCCAGTGTGCGAAACTTCTGCAGTTCAGATAAAACACTATAGAAACAATTTTCTTTTTAATTTAGTTTTGACGTTTTTGTATAGAACTCAGTAAGCAGTCAATTTTGTAAAATGTCTTTTAAATAATAAGGGATCCATATTGCATATCTTCTCCCAAAAGAAAATTTTTATTTTCTTGAATAAAACTTTCTATATAATTTATAGAACAAAGTAACGCAAATCGTCTGTTTCTACAATGATTACATTGTCTGATTCATTTTAATACAATTCTTTCTATGCATAACCTGCTGCACGTCTGTACATGAAATCTGCTAAACTCGGAATGGCATTTCTCAGTATCTGTCCCATTTTGAAAGATATCTAAAAATCCTTGTAGGGCATCACTATGGAATTTTGTCGAGCATTCCTATTTATTTGTTCAAATAGCCTTCAGGATTTTAGATTTTGAATTAATATCTGGGAATAATTCTGGACTGTTTGCTTTTGAATATTATTAAAACTTTTAAACTAGAGGCGAACATCTTAATATCTATCAAATACTATAGTAATTGATCTGTGACTGAATTCGAACTTATGACTGTTTGATTATAAAGCTATATAGCACTCAATTATTATATTTTGAGCTACTGGACCCTTAGATGGGTGTTTAAACTAGAATATTCTATAATTATCAATTTATAGAGAGCAATATGAATAATCATATATTTAATGAGCTCTGAGAAGAAATTTGGAAATGTTGCTTTTAAGTAAAAAAATCACAAATTTCTTATAGCTTGCAGTCTATATTTGAATATGAAATGAAGTTATTAAGAAAATAACTCAAAAGAATCCAATCACAGAAGCTTCTTAAAAGTCAAATATTTTCCTCTTTGCGAATTTAATGGTTTTAATAACTATTTCTCCGTGCCTAATTAGCTCAACAATCACAACCCCTTCCCTGTCTTACCCGAATCGAACTAAATGTTGTGTCGAGGGATGGAAGCAGTACACAGTGTTTAATTAGGAAACATTTGCATCGGATAATAGTCGCCTATCGTTCCGGATCAGCAGATGTGTGCTTAACAATATCCTTAGGCGCGGCGTAAATGCGCTCCATTCAGTTAGCGAAGGGGGGTGAACGGATTGATTGTCTTCCACTGTGAAAGACTACAGAACATCTGGGATAGAGGGGGTATTTTCATGCTTGGGAATAGGCCTAGCATCTTTAATGAAATGAACCAGATTTCTCTTGCCTTTGCGTAGATGATTCGATTTGGAGAAAGCATTCTTAGGGGAAAAAACAGCAAATAATTGGGTTTTATTCGCTTCGGTGTAACGCTGCAATAGGGATTTTTTCGCGATAAAAAAAATGGAGAAAGTTGCCAGAATGGACATAAATAAATCGTGGTTTGGTGTCAGAAGGGTGAAACTACAAATGTGTGTGTGTATATATATATATATATATAATTTAATGAAGCTTATATACATTGTAAACACATAGGTAGGTATAAAATAGCATAAAAAGAAATCGCCAGGCAATTATGGTGTTATAGAAACTAGCATATGTATACAATGAACAAATCGGATGTGTCAGTTTGGGGTTTAGAAATTTATGGTTTAGGAAAATGTTAAAGGTAATTTTTTTTTATTTTGGAACTTATTGGAGAAATGTTAAAAAATAAAATGAAAAATTTGTTAATTCTAATTCTATTTATGATGCAAAAACTAAACAAAATTTTAAAATAACTAATTTTGTGAATATTAAAAAAATATTTAATTTTGTAATAAACTCCAAATCTGACTCATGCCCTAAGGAGGTTCATTGTCTCACAATTTCTTTCTTTGCTAATTGTGTTTACTGCTGAATGATGTCCAAAAAGCAACCAAGATTCTATATATTTTGTTGGATTGAACAGACCTAGAGGAGGCCAATAATTTTGATGAATATCACTGCTGATGTTGTTTTAGTCAACAATGTAGTTCTTAAAGGGGTTGAAATAAGGTCCATCTGTTAAAAACCTCTTTCACATTCACTTGAAGATATCGGAATCATATCGAGATGGTGTATTTAGGTAAATCACCCTCTTCTTGCTATAGATATATTCAGGTTTCCATAAATGAAATAGGACATATTGGTGGGTCCTCGTTTCGATCTTTCTTGTACATGGGAACATCCTCGAGAAGATGCCCCTTGCTCACTGCATTCTGTCGACTTTTTCCGCTACCCTCCACGTTCCATTGAAAGGATTCCTATGGGTCATTGTTCCTAAAGTTTCCTTGCATCCATAGTGTCATCTATTAGACCACGATAACATTTATGATTATCTATGTCTTACGCCGTTTTACCGTTGCCTTGTTTCATTTCACGGGATATCTTTATCTGTTCATGAAACAGATCTTGATACATAGAAAAATAAATATTGATTTACGAGAGTACGTCACAGCGGAACTAACAACTCTCAAATTTAAAAAAGTGCTTTAGTTATATAGTAACTATTGATTCGCAAGTTTCTTAAAATTTCTGTTAAGCCAAAATAATACATAAAAAGGTGGAGATACGCCGTATCCCAGTGTATCAATAACTTATTTTTTCGTCCCCAGAAACACATACACACACACATATATATATATTAGAAAAAGTTGTAAGTGAAAAACCTGTATAAGCACTAAACCACTACAGCCAGGAACCAAAGACATGAAATGATAAGTGAAAAATATGAATATATATATATATATATATATATATATATATATATATATATATATACATGTGTGTGTGTGTGTGTGTGTGTTGGTTGATTTTGTAGGATACATCGGTCTGACACTGGCAAAGTAACCAAAAACTAAGAAAATTCCCTTCCTTCCTCAAAACAGGAAAATTTGTATTTACATCCATCCGACATTAAATCTCCAAAATGAAAACGTTTTTGAATATTTGTTAACTATTCTCTTTGCAAGCAATTTTGAAAATTCTGAAAATGGTGAAAAATACATGTTTAAATGAAAGCGTATAGGAAGGAAATTTCTTTTAAATTTCCAAATTCTGGCAACATTCCTGTGTTACGAATCCGCTCTTCTCTAAGGCTATCCTTGACTTGACGTAACTACTGAGTTGTCAGGAAAAGAACTAACTGCATAAGTTTTGTGTTTTTTTAATAGCATATAATTTTTTTTTCATTCAAGAGAAAATGGAATGATAATTCCATGATATTTATCGCTTAATTACTTAAATTCTGAATTATTCAGTCGTTCAATCTTAAACGTCTAATTAGGAAAAACCATAAATACAAGAAAAAAAAGTTCTATAACTGTAAGATTTAATAAAAATCAAATATTTACTTTGTACATAGTAGTATTAATTGTACTACGTTTCTTTTCATGCAAAAACATAACTTTATTTGAAAAAAAATATTTAAAAAAAATCTGGCAGTTCATGGGTTAAAGATGTCTCTTTTGAATTTGGTCAGAGTCAACTCCCCTGTATATAAAGTTTTACATTATAACATTTGAAATATGCACATTTTTTTAAGATTAACAACTTCTTAAAAATCACTTTTTTTGACAAAATATATACTATCTCATTAATACGATGTTTTTCGAATTTTTATAAGGCTCATAAGTATTATAAAATTTATAAGGCGTATGAGTAGTAGGCTTATACTACAAAAAGTCTCATAGAAAGCCTTTATTTGAAACTCTAGAATCGGATGACATGTGTGCAGTTTGACTACTGTGTTATGCATTTTTATCAAAATACATGCAAATCAGTTATTTTCAGTTCTTGAACCATGTCTGTTACTATGTTTACATGATAATTATTGGAAATAGCTCTTGAATGATCTCAAACGCTGGCATAGCTACCAAAACATAGATTATAATTTTCTTATGCAAAGCTACTGGACACCTGTTATAATTGCAGAGGGTTTCTATTGCAATTCCCGAAGCAGCCACTTGTTTAATTGTACGACAACTATGTGATGAATGTTAGATGTATCAAAATGGCCGCTATAGTTTCTCTCGATCAAATTAAGCATTTGCTTTCGGGATAAGAGAACTCTCTGCAGCTTATAGGCGATGGTCAATGCTGGACATACGTTTGTAAACATTATAAAAATACCTTGTGATAAAGTGGAAAATCCCTGGTTGCCCGAAGAAAAGGATCTCGGATTGGTTGATGGCCCTGTTATAACCTAAGGTAACTAAGATATAGATAGTTCTGAGACGTGATTTCATTGCACCTACTTCAAAATTTTGGCTTTCTCTTTAAGTTTGTTTTATTAAATGTTTTTTTAATAGAGAATATGCGCAACTTTCTCCTTTTAAACGATGAATTCATTAATTTTAAATAAATTTATTTAAAAATATTAATGAATTTAAAAAAATCTTCATAATAAAAAATGAAACACTTTTTTTCCTCTTTGGTCCCTGATTAAGTAGCATGATTACAGATTGTGGAACATTTACTATCGGAAATGTTCATTTTTTTCCAATGGTTTCCTTTTAATGTACGAGTTTTGTAATATAATACTTGGCTAACGTAAACACTGGGAAAGTATAGAGTGTCGACAATAGTGCATGATAAATATTATCAATAATTATCTCTTACAATAGGGGTTTTATAATAACTAGAGGAATTTTAAATATCCCTTCGTACGAAAATATTTACTATGAAACTTATTCCATAATTTTTTATTCAAACATTTCATTTAACTATGATAAGAATTATAAAGGGTGTTTTTATTTATGTCAATTATGTGCCGATATGTAATCTGTAATAAAGTCATTTATATTATTTTTAAAGCATATTTTAAACAGGGAAATCCACATTTTTGAATTTCTGCTTTTGTGAAGAATACCGCCTGTTGTGCGTCTGAATCTTGCTTATATTGGATACTGTGGCTACGAAAATGGTGATGGGGTAATTAAAATTATAATTGATAATTAATAATTAATAATTAATAATCAAGATAAATTCTTACACTTCATTTATTTCTACTAACGGTTAATATTTAGTTTCAATTAAATTTAACTTTTATCATTAGCCATAGTGGTTAGTACATAAATGCAGATGGTAAAGTTTTGTGTTGTGTTTTTATTTATTGTAATAACCCATCATAAAATTAAAATATACTCTAGGTTCGACTTACTGTTGAATCACTGTGCTGATTAATGAGCCAGAAGGAAAAATGAAATTAAATCTAATAAAATTACTTATCTAACATTGGAGCACACCTAAAAATAAAATTACTTCACCTAAAAGAAAACTCAAGAAAATCAAATTTGCTGAAATAAAAAAAAAATAAAGCTGAAAATCAGAAAATTAACTCAAAGGCAAAGACCGACATGACACAACTTTACAAACTAATAATAACAAATTTATTAACCATTTCACTGACATTAAAACAATCAGTCTTATAATTTCAATTACTTCTCAACATTATTCCGACAAACCAAATTCAATTATTTAAAATGCATTTGCGGTAACACCAAAATTTATCTCATTTCAACACAATCAATTGAATAAATTAAATAGAAGTGGCTGGTGAATAAAATAAACTTTGTTACTCTTATTGTAATTGCTAACTTTAAATAATGAAATAAAATAAAAATAAAATAAAATGAGTCTAAAGGACCCGCTGCAGCTTTCAAAATAAAGAATAATTAAGGATAGAATTTAAAGAACAGAAAAGAAAGGAAAAGAAAGAATATCACCCGTGGCCAGTTCACCGTTCTCTGGGATCGGGCAACTTGCATGGTCCCGAGGCCAGGAGCCTCACGGCCCCAAGCTTGGGTCCACACAGCCTTTCTCCTGGACCAGCATCCCTTTCAAACTCTCCCGTGCTCCCGAGTCAGCCCTGTCACCTCTTGTAACTTTCGCGTAACCCAGCTTCCAACGAAGTAGTCCATCGGCACGCCGTGAATTGCAGATGGTAAAAGTGAGGGGGAAGGCTACAAGTTGCATTCTTGAAGTCTGCAAACTGTTTTACAATTTATTTTTCACCCTCATCTCGTTCTTGTTGATTAAATTTAATTCACGGCGCCTTGGTCATCCACTTTATGATGTCTTCTTGTGCACCTCCCTTTCGCCTGTCTTTTCTGCTGAGATTCTCCCCCGCTCAAAAATGGCGCGAAACGGATGTATCGGGTTACAGACAGCGGTCAGCACAGGGTAGCGATAAAAGCTTGTTACCAAGCACAGATTCAGTTTTTTTTGAAAGAAAGAAAATCAAGGAATATATCAAAAGCTTTTACTATTTATCTAAATTTCTTCAACCTTTGAAGTAAAATTCACCAGCCGAAAATACGTACCAACCACTTACAAGGTTTATAAATAAGATTAATTAAATAATAAAAAATTGAACAATGAAGCCATACATGTGATGATCTCCTTCAATTTAATTCTTCATAATGTCAAAACATTTCGAGAAACTTGCGCACGATTCTCCAAATGCGGTGACATTAATCAAATAAATGAATATTTGAGCATCACAAGTTTAACCACCAAGTACATTTAGCAGAGGCTTAATAAATCTATAACAAAGCACAACCGTTATTAAAATTTGATTGTTTACTTTACTTAAACTTAATTACCTCAAAACCCGAGATTAAAATAAACGTTAATTATTATAAAACTATTAATTATCATCACAACAATGCTTAAAAAAGTTAAGAGTCAATATAATTTGTGCAGCTTTTAAAGTTTAAAGACTTGGATACTTATTTCTCACATAATCTCATTTTCAGCAAGAAAAGAAAATTATAATGCTTACTGCACCTTCTTTCCATTGAGCTCCATTAAACTGCGAGGCCTTTCGTCAATCTTCTGCATGACTTGCATGTATTGTAACCATTTAAAATGAGATGCAATGTTGGGGATTGAGAGCATTATTACTTTCATAGTTTTACTGTCAAATAAACCTTCAATTGTTGACAGCCCTGTTATGAGTACTTTAATGTAAAATTTATGAATTTTTTCAAGAATGTCTTTTTTTTTAAATGATGATATGTCTGTGTTAACCCTTTCAGGGGCAAGAATCTCCCATGTTTGCACCGTGCAGATTTTTTTCCCGAGGATTTTAACCTAAAGAATCTTGAAAAATTTTCTAATTTAATATTGCAAAATGGTTTTACTTCTTTAAACTGACGACAGATGGCAGTACTAGCCCTTTTTCTGCTCATTTAACTGGAATACATTGAATGCAAATAAAAAAAGACTAGATTTAGGTGTTTGCACTGTGCAAACGGCGCCCTTCAAAGGGTTAATATAGTACCCTCATGATTTAATGCTCAAATAGACTTCAGTAATCAAACTCACGCCACAGTTCGAGCTGTGCTTTATAATTCACTCCATTTTTTATCTGTCCTAATACTCTTCTTTCTAACTACCAACAATATGTTCTAAAACATTTTACTGGATAGTGTCTGTGCTGCAAATTTCTCCGGGTTACATAATTTTTCATTAACCGGAATTTTGCTGTTTTGAAATAATTTGTTGTATTGACTCGCTCCCAAATAAAATTTCTGAAATACTTTATTTTGTTTTCTATATATTTTTAGTATATCATAAGAATTTGTTTTATTAACGTTTTGGTAGATTCGTCTGCTTATCCTTTGATAAAATGCTTTCGACTCATAGGATTTTAAAATAAAATAAAAATATCTCACGATTCACGTGTAAGTTGTACACCTGTAACAGTAGCATTTTTACAGTAAATTTTAATAAGAGTTATTTCTAAAATAATCTAAAATATAAATTTAAAATTTTTCTTAGTATATTTTTCATGAATTTGTCACAAAGCCACGAGGTAATTTATGGAGGTCGGAAATTATGTTTATACCTGGGGACTTTTAACAAGCATGGTTGTAATTATTAAAGCGCTTTATAAATTAACTTTAATGCCCAGTACTTTACAAAAATGCTATTTTAAGTTTTAAAATGCTTTTGAATCATGGGATTTTAAAGTAAATTAAAATATCTCACGATTTACGTGTAAGTTGTACACCTGTAACAGTAGCATTTTTACAGTAAATGTTAATAAGAATTATGCTAAATTAAGTTAAAATATAAATTTGAATTCTTTCTAAGTGTATTTTTCTTGAAATTGTCAAAAAGCTACGAGGTAATTTATGGTGGTCGGAAATAGCTCTTATTTTATTTATTCATTTGTTTTTTTTTCAAATGCGGAGGCACTTGTCGCTATACATTCTCCCGAATGTGTATTACCGGGAAGACAACACATTGCAGATACCAGACTACTAGTGGTCAACATCGAATGCGGACGGACGCTCAAACTCACAACGAAAGGCTTCTGGCCATTCATTTAAGGCAGGGGTGTCAAACTCAAAGACTATCTTGGGCCAAACAAACAAGGTTTAACTATAGGTGGGCCACAAAAAAATCAATATTAATAGAAACGGAGGTTTATTTACCTAATTACAGTATATTCAACGTAAATATATGCATTTTGTTTTATAATAGCAACAAAGAGTATCATTGAAAAAACATTTAGCGAATTCTTCCTATCTTATTATAATTCTTCGTCGGTTATTTTATTATATATTATTGTTTGCCAATACATTGGCCGGGCCGCGAGTTTGACACCCCTGATTTAAGGGCACGCCATATAGGTAGCTAGCACTACCTCCTACAAGCTAGTCCCATAGTTTAGAAGCGAGTCAAATGACGAGACCGGAACACTTGACCCTGCAGCTCCAGAGGTAAATTTGAGAACTTGTTGGACATTTCAGCCACGACAGATTTTACGTGCACCAGCCGTCTTTAGTGTACATGGCGATGGATTTGCAGCGACGGACATCGAACCAGAGTTTAGATTACTGGCCCGCTGCCCTTGAAATAGCTTTTATACCTGGGCCCTTTAACAAGCCTGGTGGTAATAATTAAAGCCTTTTATAGATTAACTTTAATAGTAATACTTTATTCAAATGCTACTTTAAGTTTGTTTTTGTTATACTCAATTCTTTCTATGCCTTCTATTTTACTTAAATGTGTGCTACATGTTTTTTTTCAAATCATTTATACCGGTAATAAAAAAAGTGCCATTACATTTATATTCACCTATTTATTTCTAAACAAATTGTACTACAGCATAACCTGCAAATAAGATACTTTAACTATAGATTTTGTATAAGTATTTTCTGTCAGATTAATAGCTAAAATGGAGTATTTTGCTGTAATTATCATTGTTTACTACCACTCTGTTGATCTTTACAATAGCCTCTTCCAATCTTATCAGTCTGGCTTTAGAACTATATCCAAAATTGAGAACTGGATATTATGTTTAATGACTGGGCGCTTGCTTTCTAGGGTATTGATAATTATCACCTATCGATTCGACTCAACATATGCATAAGTAACAATATCCTTTTAGGAATGTCAACACTGTGCTTTCAATTTCACGGACGGATTGCCAGAATTTTAGCTATTTATTGGACGAACTGTTGAATGTGTATACAAAACAATTGCCTAATATTTCCAGCTGCATAAACAGAGGGTGTACAATTTTAGAATGATATCGAAATCTGCATCGCAGTATAGAGAACTCAAAGGGATTTCTTTTTACTTGCATTTGAAACTAAAAAAAATGCTATTTGATACTGATGCTTCTTTGTTTTTATGAGACATCATACAAATTTACTTGAAAGAAAAATAAATATACAGGATGTTCGGTGTAAAGGTATGCAAAAGTTATGGCTTATTTTTATGAAACTACCCATTAGAATTTTTTTAAATTATTTAAATAGAAAAAACATTTTACCAAGGTTTAATATCAATTGTAATGGTATTATTGGGGCTATTAATTATGATACCCAGTGATATGATTTACATATGTAGATTTAAGTATTGCGTTGTGTTTTTTGAAGAATGACAGATTATCCGATTGATATAATAACGGATACATTTATTAATACATTATGATATCACAACTAATCTCTTCATTTACAGTTTCAGTCAATATCATTATAACCCTTTTTATTTTACTTCTTACACTACAATTATCACTAGTACTTTCTTAACAATTATTATACCTTTACTACAATATTTTCTCATTTAATGGATTTTATAACCCGTTCATCAACTCATAATAACATCATATTTCAACGTTATATCAATTTCTAATAGAAAGATCTATAGTATATACATTCGGAATACGTAGTGTATGAATGAGAAATCGCGAGGGCACACATTTAAAACCAGTGGTCAATACGGAGCACAAACGACACATACCTCCATTGATGAACTCTCATGAAGTCAATTTAAAGCGTTGGCATTGTCGGGGACTTGGTCTTTCGATTCTCCCTCTTTTGATAAACTCGTCTGCAGTCCATTAAATGCGCTCGCGTCGGCTTGGGACCCTCCTTTCAAACCCGTCTATGGTTGCGGCACTCCTTCATGGTCCGTAACTTCAGCTTGTAGCATACGGTGGGTCATACTGCTCAGGCAATTCGATTCTCGGGATGTGGCACTCTGCTTCCACGTGGTCAGCCGGCTCTATTCTTTCATAGAATCTGGTTAGTCTCGATGTTAGTCACTGCCTAGTATTTACGCTTTGGGACATCGGTGCAAATAAAGCGTCAAGCTATATTAATTTATCATACTCTGGCTAAGTTTCAATTCGAGCTTTCTCATTCTAAATTAATTCTCCGGCTCATGCTCTTAACTACGGTCTAGGTGTTCGTCCTTGCTGCTCCTCGGTCGTAATGATTTTTTAGGATCCCCGCATCATCTGATCTGGTCATTCCCTCGTTTTCTTATTGGTCAGAGATATTTTATTTCTATTCTATTGGGCTACGCATTTCTTTCCAGAACCTTCTTTTTCTCCGCCTCTCTTAGGTGGGGCCACTCGCCTCCCATCATCATTATTCCCACGGCCATATTCCCATCTTCTCGAATATCATCTGTTTCCGATTTTCACCACTTAGCCCATACCATCACTATTCAATGCATTTCCTCGTTAGTGTGCTCCTCTTCCTAAATCTTTCACATCTGCATCTGGTCTAAGCATACCCCACATTGTAAATTTTCTTTGGGCGGTTTCTTTTTCATCCTTAATGGCACTTAAACATCCTGTTTCTTTTCTAAACTATGTCCACGTCCCTCGCTTATTTATCACTCGTCACTGCTTCTCTTAACTCGATCATTTCTTAATTGATTCCTTCATCCGTGCCGAATGTTGCGGTGCTTTTTCACCGTAACATCAATCATAGATTTCGATCATATTATCATAGATTTCGATGTGTGCACCTTTTGTAGCACGACCAACGTCTAAATGGTAATCTAGTTCTCTCCAAGTGTTTCGTAGCATATAAGGAGTTATTAGACTTTTTTGCTTGGGGATTCATTAAATACATTGTGTATAAACAAAAAGTTGAAACTGTTGAAGAAGCGTATCATTCAAGCAATTCGTGTAATAACTTCTGATATGCTACGAAACACTTGGAGAGAACTGGTTTACAATTTGGACGTTTGTCATGCTAACAAAAACTAAAGGTGCACACATCGAAATCTATGATACTATGGTCAAATTCTATGATGATTGATATTAAAACTTAGTGAGATGTTCTTTCTATTTAAATAATAGATTTAGTTCAAATGGGCAGTTCTGTAAAAATATGCTATAACTTTTGGATACTTTTGGCCCGGATACCCTGTATTTGTGGTGAAAAATTCATGGACAGAATTCCATTCGAATTGTTGAATTCCCTTTTTTGATGCATGAAAAGAGGGACGAAAACAATGGTGTGTAAGAGTCTGTTTTGGGGCCATTTTGTCACTAATGACATAAAATATTATTCCGTCTAAAAACCATTGTTTTAGAGCAATTTAAATGCGAACAATACATGCAGTAATTTAACTATAAAACTGTGCTTTTTAAAATTATATTTCAAACGCGATTGCACGCAGGTAAATATTAAAATATGCACACATTTAATACAGCATTTTTGTTGCTATCTCATTTTGTGAATCACTGATCTAATTTTAATCCTTTTTCCCAAAAATTACTCAAGAGTAAGAATGTTATTAAACGACAGAATTTTTTTCTTTTAGAACAAATTATTTACACACTTGTTCTAGAATTATAAATATCGTTCTCGAGATTAATGAAAAAACCGGAAAGGAATTTCAGACTGTTTCCGAAGAGAAAAAATGATGAAACGAATAGGAAGAGATTTTAAATATTTTTCTTAAAAATTTTAACAAGCATGTTTGTAAGACCGAAAGAATGAAACTGGAAATCTGAGGTAGTTAAAGTAATAAATGGGATGTTAAAGATATTTTTTAGAATACCATCTCTCTTTATGACAGACAGTGTTTTAATTCTTGATATATCATGACAAGGTAACTTCGAACCTATGTCATGCAAAAAAAACGTAGTTAGGAATTTTCTTATTCTTTCTTTCCTAATAATGGCATTATTGAACTGATGATAAGTATTTAAAATGTCCAGAAACACAGATAGTGCAAATGCATGTGGCATTAAAGACATTCTTTGGCAAATTATAAAATATAGAAAAGGAGTCGCGGTAAAATACATTACATGGTGTAGAATGTTAATAATGGGATCTATAAAAATATGGATGTAGTTCATAACAAATTATAACTGTCTGTCATTACTGATTATCATTTCCTATTGTCTGTTTGGGCAGTAACTTGCTGCTTATTTTCCCTTTAATTACGGCATTATTTAATATTTCTTACTTCCCTTTGAAAGGAAATTTATGTGTAACTGTTCTAAGCATTGCATAAATAGAGTATTTAAAAATCCTGAGGTTAAATAACTTTGGAACCTTTCCGTTGCACATGAAGAGAAAAAACATACAAACAGACCTATTCCTCTGGAGATGCGTCAAAAGTGAAATATGCTTTAACCCTGCTGTTCTGTTCTGGTCAATATGACCCAAAATAAAATTTATACGTTCATAAAAAAATATAGTACAGGGATATTTTCATGAAACTTCTTGACATTGTTGGTAAATAATATAAATATGTACTCCTAGTGGGATTTATGTTTATTTGTACTTCGAAGGAATATTTTTCAATTTATACCTAATGTATCGTTCGGGTCAGTATGACCCAATGCAAAAAATCATTTATTTTTACTCAAACATGTCCACTTTTGTTTGGAATAATTCAAAAGAAAATAATAACAATAGTTTCTCTAATTTATCCGTTTTCGAAAAGTACTTCATTGACGTATGTGTTTGGTCACATGACAAGAGAGCGTGTGCAAGGTCAAAAAGTTGATACGATTTGCAGGGGCCAAACTATTTGCTCTTATTGCAGCGTTTCTTTTTTTCTGCTGTATTTCACTTTCTGATATACTGTAAAAGAGTTGTCCCTGTGAATGTGAAAAAAAAATGATGAATCGGATAAATTTGAGTCACGCTGATATAGCTAAACTAATAGAAGCTTCTGACAGCGAAGAAGAAGTATCCGAGTATGAAAATCATACATGTGATGAAATTGAGAGTGAAAGTTCTGACAACGATTTTGATACCGATATTCAACAAATGAACTATAAAAAGAATATTCAGTCCAAGAATCGTGAAATAAAGTAGAAGTTGGATCCACTGCCACATTCTTCTCAATCAACAGCTTCTAATATTATAAAAACTTCTCCATGGGTCACAAGATATGCAACGGCAAGGATAACAGACGCAAAAACTGCATTTGAGATAGTATTCAATTCTACGAAAACGAAATCATAAAAATGACTAATATTGAAGGAGAAAAGGTTTATGGAAAAAAGTGGAAAAATATCGAAAGTAAAACTTTTCAAGCATATATTGGATTATTATTTTTAGCTGGTGTTTATAAATCATATGGAGAATCAACAAAAATCTTATGGGATAAAGAAACTGGCAGAAATATATTCCGTGCGACAATGTCCCTCGAAACATTTTGCACCATATCGAGAGTTATTCGTTTTGATAATAAATCCACTCGTCAAGAAAGAAGAAATTTGGATAAATTAGCGGCAGTGCGAGATATCTGGGAAAAGTGGATAGAAATTCTACCAAAATTATATAATCCGAATGAAAATATTACTGTAGATGAACAATTAGTAGGATTTCGTGGCCGATGTCCTTTCAAACAGTATATACCAAGTAAGCCATCTAAATATGGGATCAAAATATGGACTTTATGTGACAGTAAAACTTCGTATGTACTGAAAACACAAATTTACACTGGAAAAGAACAAGGGTCAAAGCCAGAGAAAACTCAGGGAATGCGAGTAGTGTGTGATCTTACTTATGGGTATTCGGGGCACAATATTACATGTGATAATTTTTTCACATCTTACAACTTAGGACAACTTCTTCTAAAGCCGAAAATGACTATGCTTGGCACCATTAGAAAAAATAAATCAGAAGTTCCTGAAGAAATGCCAAACAAAGAAGTTCACAACTCATTATTTTATTTTACAGAAGACGCAACAGTTGTAAACTACATCCCAAAAAAGAACAAGAATGTTATTCTTATGAGCACTTTGCATCATGACAAAGAAGTTAGCAACAGACCTGACAAAAAACCATTAATAATCTTTTATTATAATTCAACTAAAGGGGCTGTGGATACTCTTGATCAACTTTTAAACACGTACACTTGTAAATAAAAACAAATCGCTGGCCCATGATAGTATTCTATAACATGCTTGATACTTCATGCATTTGTTCTATGGACACATGCATTGTACGTTCCATACATAGTGAATGGAACGAAAACAAATTGACCAAACGAGAGCTAATTTTAGAAGAACTAGGAAAATCACTCATTTTTCCACACATTGAAGCAAGGCCACACCTACCAAGAAGTGAGGACTCAATAAAAATAGTGAAAGGAATACAGAGAAAAAGGGAAAACGTACCATTTGGATCTGCTGAGAATACTTCATTGTGTGTCAAACGTACAAGGTGCAAGCTCTGTCCATCAAGCAATGACAACAAAACTAATATGTTATGCTGCAATTGTAAGAATCACGTTTGCAAATCTCATGTAAGATATTACTGATCAAATTGTAAATAAAGGTATGTTTCAATTTCGAATATTTTTCTGTTATTTTTATAGATTATTATTGTAAGTTTCAATTTTAAATATTTTTCTGTTATTTTTATAGATGCTTTATATTATTAGATCTATTTTTAAACCTACATTACTATTGTTTAAACCATTTCTTAAATGGCACCTGTCATTTACTGCAAGAAAGGTTAGTTTTCTGAATTGGGTCATATTGACCCGAACGCTACATACGTGGAGTAAACACGAACAGAACAGCAGGGTTAAATTTCCAATTTTAAAGCTGTTATTCAATTTTTTTAGGTATTATAAGATAACTACTAACACAGTATAATAGAAAAGTTGTCCAATAGATCTCCTCTCAATGCGGATTATTGGGAAACGAAAGAGCTGGCTGGCTATGAAAGGAGCATCCGTGTTACAATTAATAGACAAGAATTATTCCTGCTGTTTCATTGGCTGCTCTGAAATAAGAAAGATCTCATCATCCTAACCTTATTGCTCAAAATAACTGTCATAATGCACGGATAAAAAACATCAAAGATATGCCAGGTAAATCCGAGAATGAAGCAGTTGCTCAATTTCGATCAAGCACGGCCAATGTCTGTTTGGCCAACAATCCCTTGAAAATCCGTATTCTTTCAGATGCATTGTGTACTTTGTGAGGATGTCTTGAACCTACGAACTAAGCCCATCTGAAATGTTGTATCGCGCTGACGTCGCCTTCCATTTAAGACAGATATTGGGAAGCTAGATGCATAATGGTCAGTTAGCTATGGTATCATACTCTTGTTGTATGTCATACTTTCCTAGTTTTAAATTTCTCTCTGTAACAGCTTACGTGACATTGGTAAAAAAAAAGCGTTTTAAATTGAGTTTAAACATTATTTTCTGTGCCGAATGATCTTTTGATCAAGACAATCATGACGTAAAAAATTATTTTGAAATAGGATAAGTCATAATGTTAACCAGCCTCAGATTTCGCTTATCTATATATATAAAACAGCTCCGTAACTGACTGACTGACTGACTGACAGATAACGTACAGACGAAACCTCTGGAATTAAATTGCTGAAATTTGGCATAACGATTCATCTTATAGTGTAGGGGTGCACTAAGAGAGACTTTTGAAAAATATTTCTTAGATTTTTTTTAAATTAAATTTTTAAGCTGTTTTTGTAACATTCTTTAAAGTTTGCATTTAAAATAATAAATAATCCAAGGGTTATAAAATTTATACCACGAGAAAGATCATAAGGATTCCTTTAAAATGAAATATTTTTCGAATCTTTACCTCCATTTTCTTATTTTGGTGAATTTTTAAAGATTAATTTTTAGAATTTAATTTATGAAATGCTGATAACGTGGTTTCTTTTCATTTTGTGATACTTTAAACTAATTTTGCGTCACGTGCATAACAATGAAATAGACAAAAAATGCTAATGCGGCAGACGATTGGACATTATCCAAAAAATTATTAAAATACACTAAAAGAAATGTTTCTCAAACTGTACTATATTAACTGCACTATATTCTTTAGTATGCTCTATTAGATTTAAATTGAATATTTTCTTCTACATTATTTTGTCTGTAAAAATATCCATTATGATTATTTTATAAATATATTTTTTCGTTTCTTTTCATCAAATAAAGAAAACAATATTATTATAACAATATAAATAGTAAATAATATAAATAAATAACAATATAAATATATAAATAATATATATATATATATATATATATATATATATATATTTGCATTAATTGCATACATTGACCGTTGTGTTTCATTTGAATGCACTTCGTAGCGAAGTAGGGGTTTTCAGCTAGTACAGTATAAAGAGCTGAATGTGAATAGGGTTCTGTGGGTAGGGTATGTGATGAATATGGTTCTGTGGTCAAGACAAACGGACTCCCCGGCCCAGTCACACAGTGCAGTCAACGAACACGCACTAACAAATTGAGCCAAAATTCAAAAACAATACGACCAAAATATTTTTACCTGTTCCTGTGTCGCTCTGAACCTTTCAACATTTATTAAGACCACAGTTACAATCCTTAACCTAAGCTTTGTCCCGAAAAACAAATTGCAATAAATCTTTGCACATACATTTCAAAATTCAACGTGCGTCAAAAGTTTTGCCTAAATACAATAATCTATTTACAAGGTTCAAAACAAATATTAGCATTTTAATTGCAATTCATTTATTTCATAGGGTTCACATTCATTTTTATAGTGGCAACATACATATATACATATCGATTTCAACAACACTATATACATAAATGCTTAAAATAAGTTGTAAAATAATTCTGCAATTAGTCATGAAAAATGCCAAACAATAAACATAGATTCAATAACTTTTCGAACATATTTAAAAATAATTCATTACTTTACATTTAGCAATGCCCTGCACACAAACAAATCAATAAAAACCGATTATCAGTGCTTTTGGCTCTTAATAAATATTAAATTGTCATTACTGTAGCATAATTCCCACAGCTATTTAATTTTAATTATGCTTTACATTACCCAACAGTACAATACAATAATTACTATAACACTTTTAATTAACCTTACAAATACACTGTAATTTAAATAATTCATTATAATCATTAATTTCGAAATGGGATGATAAAAAAAAACACAAATATCCACCCCAAAACTTCTGAAATGAAATCAAAATTGAGTTGATAATATATGTATTAGATAATTAAAAATTAAAGGAGAAATAAGAGAAAAAGCGTTGTTTCCATACTGGACATTAATAGAATGGTATGTTTCAAAATTTCCCCCTTCAAAAGTATAAAGATCACACCTTGTTTGTGAACCATTCTCGAATTAGGTATATGGCAGCATAATCGATGTTTTTGATGGTGCCTAACACTATGAATTATTACCGATTTTATTTATATATTTCATTAATAAAGAATATTTGTGCAAAAAAATTAATTCAAGCTGTAAATCAAGGCTTGGTAAAAAAATTTTAAATTAAAAAATTTCAGAAAACTTCATTTCATATAAATGAAAATACAGATGGTGGACAAAATAATACGAACACCTGTGAAATAATGGAAAATCTCTATTAATAGGGGGTTGGACCACCCTTTGACTGAAGTACAGATTTAATGCGACGTAGGATAGATGCATAAAGGTCATGGACAATATTTAAAGGAATATTAAGCCATTCCTCCTGCAGAGCGGTCTCTAATTCCGAAAGTCCGGATGGAGGTGGAAATCGGGAACGAAGTTTGGACTCCAAATATGGCCATAAATGTTCAATAATATTCAAGTCCGGAGACTGATGGGGCCAGGCGAGATGTTCAACTGCATCGTCATGCTCTTCGAACCATTCTTGAACACACCTAGCAGTGGGGATAGGGACGTTGTCGTCTTGAAAAAGCGGTCGCTCTCCAGGGAATACAGTCTGGACAAAAGGATGGACATGATACCCTAGAACGCTTAGATAGTGATTGGATTTGATCCTCCCATGCAGAATAATAAGTGGCTCAAGACCGCGTCAAGATATCGCACCCCATACCATAATGGAGCCACCCCCATGCTTCACAGTCGGCAAGAGGCATTCAGGATGAAACGCTTCTTTGGGCGTTCTCCAGACATAAACGCGTCCGGTCGTCTGAAATAGGGTGAATGACGATTCATCTGACCATATTACCTGTTGCCACTGCTGTGGGGACCAGCCTTTGTGATCTCTGCACCATTGGCATCGCTTGAAAGCATTAGTTGCTGCCACCAAGGGTTTACGAATTGCCACTCTGCCAGAAATGTTCGCAGCATGAAGTTCCCTTTTGACAGTTTTTGTTGAAACGGGGTCCTGGAGATGATTGTTCATTTCGGATGTTATCTCGGATAACGATTGCTTGTGCTTTCGGGCTACTATGCGCTTCAAGACCCGTCTATCCCTATCAGAAAGCTTGGACTTTCGCCCACTGTTGTGCTTTCAAGACGTCGTCTTACCCTCTTTCGTGTACGCTGTCATAACGGCTGATACCGTACTCCTTTGAAACCCCAAAAGGTTTGCTGTTTCCGCAACCGATGCTCCACTTAAACACGCTCCAACTATCATTCCTCTTTGGAACTCTGGCTGGTCGGACATTTCAACTTATCACAGACAGTTCGATAGAAGCATGCAAAATAGGTGACTGCTGTTGAGAGACTGATACCTTCGTCTTCACGCTCACTAGGTGGCAAACTTCTGTTGCAGGTGGCGCGGCTGTACTGCAGGTGTGAAATACGTCATACTTTTTCACAGGTGTTCGTATTATTTTGTACTCCATCTGTATATTGTATGTCGTGCAAGGGAAATTCAATAAACCTGTAAATTTAGAAATAAAACTTTACCTAATGAAAGGCATTATATAAGTTAATTAAGAATGCGTAAGGAAAGAAAATAAACAATTAAAAAGGAAAAAAAGGAAGACAACAGGAATTTGAGATGATAAAGGATATTTTGAAAATGTTTAGAAGATTAAATTATTAACATTCCCCTATTTTATTTCAGTTATGTCAGAAGACGTTCAAAAATTGTGATTCTAATTGTTGTATATTTTAACAAAATCCTTATTTTTTTTATCAAATAGGGAAATTATTTTTAACATAATTTATCAATCCCCATCCCATCAGAAACTTATGTGTGAAGGGAAATTTTTAAATCCCAATTTACAAAATAACTAGTCTAATCACAAAAGAAAATCCTTTATAAAAGAATTATTTTTCGTAATATGGAAAATTATAGGCAAATAGAGAGCCTATTAGAGTCAAGAATCACCAGAAATCTTTGTTAAAACGAAGTTAGTTATATATAACTATTAATGGAGTCAACCGAAATTTAAATTAACAAATAAGCAATTTATGAAGCATATTAATAAATCAACAGTTCCACGAGCATAACATTGATTATAGATTCTCTACACCTATTTTATGCACTTAATAATTCCATTTGATCTATTCCCGTATTCGACGCAATCTGAATTTTGTGTCAAGCGTCGGAAGTCGAGTACCTCATTTAATTGCTAGTTATTAGCATTCACGACCATGAATTATTACCGTTTATCGCTGCGATCAAGCCCGTATGAGTAACAAATTAACACTGTATTTCTGGCATGTAAACGTGAGCCTCTCAATTTCACGCATACGTTATCAGATACGTAGCTCCAGTTGAATGCATAGTGGGGATCATTGTGAAACACTTTGCAATTCCATTCTGGATCACGCCAGAATTGGCCTACATATCTCATGAATATAAGAGAAGTTTATACCATATAAAGCCATTACCAAACGTAACAGTTTTATATTCATAAAAATTGTAAGAAATAAATGTAGAATTATTATGAATAATTATTTAATTGAATTTTCTGTTCAACGAGATAAGGAGCATTGTAATAATTGAGTAAAGAATACTAATATGGAAAATTTTTATTTTGATCAATAAAATATGCATGAGTTCAGAATTACAGAATCATTGAATAACTAATATTCCATTGAAAAGTAGAAACGTACATTTTTCTCTTATCTGTGGACTCACATAGTATTACAAATTATTATAAATATAATCTTATTTCCTTTAGCAAATCTAAGTTACAAACGGCCCCAGAGAAAAAAAAATATTCAAAAGAATTAATTTTTTGTAGGGAAGAGGAAGGTCAATAGCTCAACGGCTCTAAGTGGACGCATTTAAATCACTGGAATGATTCTCTATCGGAATGGGTATTTCAATTTCTTTCTACAAAACTCAGCATTCTTATCTTTCCAACTGAATTTCATCAGCGTTGGAACTGTTATATTTCTAATGCCAGTCGTCATATTTCTCTTTCTTTTATTATTACGCATAACTTGTAGGCCTTATTCATCTTTCTGGTATCTATGTTATTTCCTAAGAAGAAGTAAATTCATTCATATAAAAATAAACTGCAACCGGAGAAGCAATGAACTCAAATTCCGTCGTCTCCTTGATCATTGTAGTAACCACTGAACTACCCTTGTTGTGTAACTTCTATTATCGATAAACCTTACGTTCTTTATTGCCGAAAACGAGATCTAGAGTTCTTTATTAAAACGAGATCTTATTTAGAAAGCGAGAGTGCCTTATTTAAAAAGCGCAAAAATTTCCCATCTAGACAAGAGACAACACTGTGATGATTACAATTTTCCCCCATTGTGAGTCTACATTTTTCTCTAACTAATTATAAACCAACGCCTGTGCAAGGGTCGAAATCCCCATCATTGGTATCTTGACGCAACATTAGGTGCTGAACTATAACGTCATATGTTGAAGAACGCCTCATTCGGTCCTCTCAAAAGAGAAACCGGAAACTCTTTAATTTCGTCTAAAAAGTACAAACACAACTTTTGTAATGAATGATTCTGCATTTTCTTCCTTGGAACTACAGCCTACTGCATACCTTGGCAGTCTCAGTTTTGTATCTCCGACGTTTCCTATCCAGTTATCTGCCGCAGTCCCCTAACACCAAAGGTCTTGATCCACATCATCAAACTTTCTGATGGAGTGGTAGTAGGGAAGAGGGGGAAGCTTCCTCTCTTCCTAGAGCCTTCCGGCACTCCGGAGGTCAATTTTTTGACAGGTTGTTTTGTAATGATTAAAGGTACTTTTTGAATGGCGATCTCTTTTACATTACAATTCTATACAATCTATGCCAGTGGAGAAACTGGTGGTCTCTGGAATTTTGTTTAAGGTGACAATAGACCATGAAAAACTTTTTTTTATTTATTAACCAATTGCTATGAAATTTTGTATACTTATACAGTGTTGTTTAGTGATGGAAATTCTAAATTAAAAAAATCAGAATGTAATTTTCAAGATATTAATTAAAATCAGTTTGTTAATTACTCTATTTAAAAATTCTCCATGCACATTAATTTTTATCTCACATATCTAATTTTCTCTCTTAAGCTAGCTTTATATAGTTATAATAAAAGTTATTAGCAATATTAGATTTACAGTCATATTTATAAAAATAGAAAAGAAATCGATAATAATAGGTTATTTTATGCAAAATTTTATCAAAAAACATTTGTATTGTAAAAATTTTAAGTTGTTTTAAAATAGTATAATGAATTGATTACTAAGTTTTATTCTAACATACATAAATAATAATTTTATGAAATTTTATGAAAATTCAAGAAAAATTATGATTCATGGAACATTTTGAACTTACCGAAACGACATTAAAACTTGTTTTGAGAAAATAGCATTTAAAGTTTTAATTTGACTAACATTTCCATTGTTTAAGTTTGAAAAAATACTTATAAGTCAGTTAATAATGATCGGATCAACATACTTTTTTTAATTTAAAGCTGATGAGTTGCAGAATCATTTTCTGAAAGAAAAAGAAAATCGTTTTGGGGACATATTTTTGTCAATCTGAAGGTCCATTGTCGCCTTAAAAATTTAAGTACTTGTATCACTGAAATGCCAACCTTATTTGCGTTGTAATATATACAGTTAGCTCTCTGTTTAACGACGCTCTACTTACGACGATCTCTATTTAAAAACGATATTTCCCAGTCCCGGCCCCTCCGACGTTATGGGAAATTTTACTTTTCACAAATTCTGTTTAAGGACGATTTTTCACGGTCCCTTGAAAGTCAGTAAACAGAGAGCCAACTGTACTTTTTATTTTCTGATTCAAAATAAATATTACCATAGTAGATATCTAAAGAACCATCTTCATTAATCCGAGGTCATACTGTTTTATAACCACTGAACTACTATGTCATGTCGTTGATCAACCGTACATTCTCTGTCATAGCAAAATAAATCATTGGTTTCTTTCATTTTTTCACACATAAAAAAAACAATAGTTACATTTAAAAAAAATGCATTTATTAAGTTACGATGAGTCTTCCTCGTTGTCCTGATTTAAACTTTTTATTTTCTCTTTCGAAGCAAGAATCGAAAGCCCGATTTTGAGAGTTCCGAGGCGACATTCTAATTCCTGAAGTAATATGTCACACTCCCTGTCCATCTTAAATCTTTGGAAACTTTGTATTGAACTAATATATTTTCACGAACAGAAAAGCTTTTTTTAATATAGCTTTTTTCATAAAAAATTATATAAAAAAGGAACAATGCAAAAGAAGGGATAGTTCTCATTTTAGACGTGAAAGACAACGTTGTTTGTTGTCACTTAACAGCTGTGAATCAGGAGCAAAAAATAGTTAATTTTAGCCTTGAATCTTCTGCGAATTTTGTTTTTTCTTCAACAAGTCTTTTAAAGAAACTTATCTAGGTAATCCTGTTTATGAGCACAACTAAATCGTCTAATATTCATTGTAAAATACAGTCGAACCCCGTTATAGCGAACCCGGTATATAACGAACTCACGGATATAACTAACGAAAATTTTGGTCCCGCCGTTTTCCTATTGTACGTAATTTAGTTAGTATCGTGTCAGTTTAATGTAATCGATTTTAATCGATTTTATTCATTAATGATCATTTTTAATATATTTTATAATTTTTTTTAATAAATTATTATTAAATACACATTGCAACTAAAGACTTTACATTTTGTGAACTCTAGCATTATTCATAACGGTTCGGATATAGCGAACTACATTATAAAACGAACAAAACCTTTGGACCCTTGAAGTTCGTTATAACGAGATTCGACTGTATTACCATTACAGGGCACCTCTCTATTTCTACAATTAGCCAAGTCTAAGAGAAGATAATCCAGTTTACTTTCAAAGCTATTTTAGTAGCTCTTTTATCTCATTAAACAACCCCCTATAGAGATACAATAAACTTGATGGTTGTACTTCAAATGTACTTTCACGTGCATGCTGATATTTTTATTGTTTTGTGGGGATCTGGACTATTGTAGGTAGATCCATCTTAGAATTTTATATCATATGAGAAGTAAACCTAACTTTGAACTATACCACTCTGTATTTATCGATTCCCAAGAGAAAATGAGAATTTAATGCTTTCCACGACGAAAACCAGCTAACATGCCATGGAAGCATGCCACGTTGTGTGCATTTATCCTTAATAATGAGAGAGCACGCAAAAAGAAAACTATTTTATACGCTCATTTTTTTCTGTTTTATACTTCCTTTTTTTACCGCTACCTGCAGATAAAAACGCCGTATCGTGGAAGAGTAGGGAGGAAACGTTGGAGTAAAGGTTGGCGTGACAGCCGATAATTCAGGTGTAGACGGGGGAGGGTTCTGCACGGATAATATCTGAACGCTCGGATAATATCAGAACATGGGATGACCCTGACCGTAAATAATAAAATGTTACAAACCTCCAGGTTATTTGGCTGTCTTATATATGAGATAAATAACACAAAAATGTTTATCAGTAAACTCATCTCGGTGATGTAATTTCGTGTAAAACATGAAGATAGTGCAGGCTATCCCCAGGAGGGAAAAATCTGACAATCTGTAGTTATCTAGGGAATTTAGGAAAGAAGTCATGATAATATATAGCATGCTTTGTAAGACGTTAATAACGTGATTTGCAAGATACCTAAATTTAGGTCTTAACTGATTATCATTCTGTTCCGTTTGTTTGAATAATACAGTATTATTTATCTGTACCCTAATTATTGCAGATTTTATACAATATAAGATAATATACAAAATATACACTATAAAATTTAGGAAAGAAGTCATGATAAAATATATTATGCGTTAATAACGGTACTTACAACATACATAAATATATGTCATCACTGATTATCATTTTGTATTGCTTGTTTAAATAATACAGTGCTATTTATCTGCACGTAAATTATTGCAGAATTTATACAATATAAGATAATATACACAATATTCAGTATAAAATTTAGGAAAGAAGTCACGATAAAATATATTATGCGTTATAAGACGGCAATAACGTGACTTACAACATACATAAATATAGTTCATGACTGATTATCATTTTGTATTGCCTGTTAAGTGATGATGAAACATATTACGCTTTTTAAGACGTTAATAAAGGGAATTACAAGATACCTAAATTCAGGACATGACTGATTATCATTTTGTATTGTCTGTTTGAATAATACAGTGCTACCTTATAAAATGCAGAATTTACACAATATAAAAGAAAATACATAATATATACTATAAAATTTAGGCGATAAAATATATTATAAGACGTTACTAACGTGACTTACAACATACATAAATATAGGTCATGCCTGATTATCATTTTGTATTGCCTGTTTAAATAATACACTGCTGTTTATCTGAACTTTAATTAATGCATAATTTACTACTTTCAAATTTAATTTGGCGGGAAACCATTGAGATAATGTATTATATCCACAGGATGAAAAAAAAATCTTACAATCTTTCGTTAATTATAAAATTTATGAAGAAGGTTACGAGAAAATATATTATGTTCTGTAAGACGTTAATAACGTGACTTACACGATATATCAATGAAGGTCATAACTGATGATATTTGTCTGTCATAACTGATTCTCATTTTGTATCGTCTGCTTGAGGAGTAAACTGCTGTTTATCTGCACTTTTATTAATGCAGAATTTATTACTTCCTGATTTAATTTTGCTGGAAGTCATGGAAATAGAGCAGTCATGGAGAAAAAATCTCACAATAGGACGTTATTTATAGAATTTAGGTAAGACGTGACCATGAAATGTATTATGCGGTTAAGACGTTAATAACGTGACTTCCAGGAACTATGAATGAAAATCATAACTAATCATAATTGTCTGTCATAACTGATTATAATTTTGTATTGTCTGTTTGAGGAGTACACTGCTGTTTATCTGAACTTTGGTTATTGCAAATTTTCTACTTCCTGATTTTCTATTTTTAAGAGAATACATCTGAGTCTATGCATGTTATGTTTATGAAAACTTGAACAATTGTTTTTGTAATGTTTTCAAAAATCTTCTGAAAATATTTAAATCCGGGATTATTTCCACTGAAGGAAATATTTTCCTAGGTACATTATATATTTACATTATATTTTTTAAAGGTACATAATACCGGGTTAAGATGTTTGCAGGGTATTTCGCTGAAAGTTTATGCCATATTTCCAATATTCTTTTGTTCTTTTCTCGTTATGAGAATATATATATATATATATATATATATATATATATATATATATATATATAAATATATATATATATATATATATATATGTATATATATATTATATATATATATATATATATATATATATATATATATATATATGTGTATGTATATATATATATATTATATAGATATATATATATATATATATATATATATATATGTGTGTATATATATATATATATATATATATATATATTATATATATATATATATATATATATATATATATATGTATATATATATATATATATATATATATATATATATATACTTACTCTTTATGGTCTATAAATCTCCAAATTAATTGGCAATCTAATATATGCGATATATCTCGCAAAATGTTTAAACTCATTTGTCGGTAAACTCATCCGAGGGATGCATTTCGCTTGAAACAGGAATATATAGTAGGATATCCACAGGAGGAATATTTCTCTTCCGAAAATTTTACATTATTTAATAAATCTTTAAATGTCGTGAGAGCATAAATCAATGATCATTTTCCAAAATTCAGCCCATGGCTCGAAACTTTTGCATAGAAAACATTTAAATGACCATAGCATAAAATATAAATGTTTAAAATATTTTGATGCCATTCTAGAAAAAATAAAGAGTAATTAAATGGAATTAACTTTACTTTATTACTAAGAGAAATAAAGAACTGGTATTTTGAAGAAAACGATAAATACATTTCCTAACATGTATTGAAAGAAAATTGTTGATCAATTTCTGCCTCATTAGTTTTTGTTTAATTTTATTGATTTGTATGAGAATGTAATCTAATTTTTAAAGACTTGACTGTAATATAAAAGTACGAATCTGGATCTTCTATTCTTAGCTTATATAACAAACAAGTATAAGGTCAAATGAATGTCCAAAAACATTCGAGACTAAAATTAATTACAGTAGTTACTGATATACAATTGTTAAGTGATAACAAACAATGTTTTTTTTTCAGATACTCAGAAAAAATTGTCTTTTCTTTTGCATCGTTCAGTTTTGCGAATATTCTAGAATAAATAGACTTAATACGTTAATACATATCCTTGTATTAACGTATCCTTGTATTCCTTGTATTTCTTATTTTGACTCATTTAAATCTAATAGAATTAAGACAGGAAGCACATTTAAAAACATAATTTAAAACTGTATAATTTTTTAAAACTTAAATATTTTTAATTTTAAGGAGTTCAAATTAACAAGATCAAATTCTAAAGGTTAACTTATGATATTTTCAGTTAATAAAATTTCGGTACTTTAGAATAATACATAATCAACTCAATTTGAAATTTTCTGTGCGCATTTCTGTGCCATATGATACGAAGATCTTTAATTAAAGGATCATTTTCATATAATAGTATTTCATAAATTTATAAGTTAATGCAAATATTTACTGAATTCATAATGTAAATATAAAAATTATGATTCGTTTCGATATTTTGTAAACTCCCTAATGTTCTACTGATAAGTTCATTATTTTTTTTCTTTCTTACACATCACCAAGGCATTTATATATTACTTATTTTATTGGAAAGTTTCACGATTTTAAAAATTGCGGAAACGCGAAGGTGTCAAAGTGATAACACTATGTAAAAAATTCAACCCTTATCCTTTTTTAGATTCCAACTGCAGCTAACTTTACGTAGACGTCTTCCGAATTAAATATGCCTAACACTGTACTTGTAACACGTTTAACACTGTACTTGCTAACACGTATTTAATATTATAAATGTATCATTTTAAAACGGGGATGACTTTCAGAAAATTGCACGAAACATTAATATAAAGTGCGGGAAATTTTTAAAACTCAGAATGAATTTCAAATTGTAAAATTAAATTTTTTCACGTAATTTATAAACCAAGATATAATTTAACACGTAATAATTTTTCATTATGGAAGCATGTATATTAGCTACGGTCTTTTTGGTTATTATAAGCACATACTTTACTATGAGCTTTATGCAACAGTTCATTTTTAATGTAATATTAATTTAATACAAGCTTTAAGAATCTAGCTTTACCTGAGCTTATAACACGATTATCTGCATAAACACAGAAAAAAATATTTATTTCGATCACCTTACTGAGGAAATATTAAAAAATAAATTGCATGATCAATGTTCATAAAAGATCTGCAAAGTATTTGCTGGTTGAGATTAGAGTTCACTATATCATCGGTAGCGGATGCTTAGGTTAAAAAAAAATATAATTTATTTCAGTTCAGGATGGAGTAAAATTTGTAGTACGAATTTTATTAGTATTGGAAAATTCTCTTACTCATAACAAAATATTAGAAAGAACAAAACAAGTCCCATTTTTTTCACAAGTTGCGCAAAATTCATCATATCGTGGCCTCATCATTAATACTTGCCTGTAGGCAATCTCTCTGAGGCTCATCAAAAAATCTCGTTGTCGAAGAGTCCAGATTCAGATCAATGGCTCCTTCGCCTCTTCCAAGGAAAAGTGATAAGGAAGTCTCTTAATTTCATATTCCTGAAAATGTAAAAATAAAAAGATATTTCGTTTAGTTCAAAGAGTGTTACTTAAGTCAATGTCTCTTTAGAA
The DNA here is from genome assembly GCA_907164885.2 of Dolomedes plantarius. Classification (NCBI taxonomy): domain Eukaryota; kingdom Metazoa; phylum Arthropoda; class Arachnida; order Araneae; family Dolomedidae; genus Dolomedes; species Dolomedes plantarius. The sequence goes on from OU015492.1 coordinate 87,864,923, forward strand.
GAAATTCAATCATTTCAAACCATAATAAGTCGATAAGGTCACTCTTAGTTTCTTGATAGTTGCATTTTTTTGGTGGGGTTAAATAAGTTTTGAATGTATTCTTCTCACAGTTTTAAACGACTTTTTATTATTGGTTTAATGCATTGAGAAAATTATATTCTATCTTCAATTATTTTTTCAAGAACTCAAATATGTTTTAAAAACTGTCTTGTGCAAGATTTTACAAAAGTTCACATCTGTCAAATGTTACTACCATTACACTAAAGAAAAAAACCTGTAAAAATATTTGACTTCTAGGCATATTATACAGATAATAAAGAATGGATATGATAGTCATTTTTGGTACCTCGTTTAATAAAAAAATAGGATTTACTTTTCTTAATTTTCAAAAAAATGTTCATTCTAGTTCGATTCTCTAGAATAGGCAGCAACCAATATCATTAAAAATTTGTTTTTTATTGTTGTAATGGTATTGTAATGCTACAGTTTTATTTATTATTGCTTTTGTTGTTACTTTTTCTATCAATTTTAAAATAATGATAATTTTTATTAATATACACTGAAAAATAACTTTTTTCGAATCGTGAAAAAGATGAAACCTTCATACAATAAAAAGTAAACTTCATACAATAAAAGTAACCCCAAATTTACTTTTAAAGGAGTTATATATTTGATAAAACTACACCAGGAGGAAATATCTTAAGAAGTACACTTAATATAAATCGATATCCATGAGACTTTTGAATATATATATATATATATATATATATATATATATATATATATATATATATATATATATA